>PPHD01005210.1:6797-26820 GCA_002909625.1 Bambusicola thoracicus | reverse complement strand
GTCTCACTGTTCTGCATTTATTTAGCTCTTACTGTACACACAATTAAATAGGAAATTAATTGCACTGGTCTTACTGATAGCCACTTCTCAGCCAAATATGATGAACTGATACACTCAGATAGAGCTTGCTCAGTTTATAATCACTGTTTGAATGTCATAACACAGAAAATCTTGGGACATTTAGCACTTTTCAATTTTATTTATTGCTTTTATGGTAAAAAAACTGATTTCAGATAATCTGTATAGTATACTTACACAAGTAAACTGCAAAGAGCAAAAAAGAAAATAGAGAATAAGAATAATTGTTTAGAAGAAAGTTTTTGAGGAAGGGGAGGCACTGACCTTGTATCCCATTACCTCAGACTCATTAGCTAGAGGTCTGACTGGCTCCCATCCAAGAGACACACGTGAACCATCCTGTATCCACATAACATTACTTGGTGCTTGGCTGGGAGCTGGGAAGAAAAAATGACAACATATACATAAACATATTTTTAGAAAGTTCCTTTAAAATCAAAAGAAAATTATGTCAATCTTTTACTGTATTTACAACTAGAAATGTTAACAGGCTCCCAGCTCTAGCTGGAGTTTTGCTATTATCTTTTTCCTCCATATTCTTTTATATTTTTTCCAGAATTATCATTTAATAGATTGTAGTGGATTGGCCCATCCCAGCCCATAGATTCTTCAGAACTTACAAGCTTGAACTGTTTTATCTCTGTCAAAAATGCCTTATATATTAGGAAAATTATCTTTGTTATGAATGTAATGACATATGAATTCACATCTATATATAGAAGCAAAGCCACATATCAGAGCTACACGTGATTCCTGATTATTATATTATATTACTAAAGGGAGATCAAAGAGGGCAGAGTTTGCTTTTTGACTGCTTCTTCCTTTGAGCAAAGTTACTGAGATCACTTACGGGACTTCTTGGTTGCTACACGCACAGCAGTGCTAGGTGGTCCATACCCTGCAGCATTGTATGCCCGCACAGTTAGGTGATATAACGTGTTTCCTTCTAACCCCGTCAGAAGGAGAGATGACTCATTTCCTGCAGTTTTCACCTTTTCTGCTGCTTCTTCCTGTTCCATGTCTTTCCAGTAACCAATCTGCCAACAGATGATCAAAGGAAAGATTAATACATGCATTTGGGATGCTCAAGATTTACATATTTTCCTGTAGTATGTTTCTTTGCCAGTTCTGTCTGTTGTCTGATCATCTTTTTGTCTGAAGTGGTGAGAATCATAACATCATGGAACTACCTAAAGCACGGCAAATTGCTTCGCACTGACAGAAGATGTGACTAGCAAGATCAAAGATTAGAAGATGAGCACTGGCAGGAAGTCAAAAGTATTTCAGGGAATTCAAGAGAAGCACAATCATTTTTAAGTTTCAAGAAGTATCTATCTTCAGTCTGCAACGTTCGGGCCATATCTGTTCAAAACTGACATGAGCAATATTCACTTCCTGGCTCTGTAGAGCTCAGAGCTTCCAGGTTTTTTATCAATGTGACGAACAGGAAATGACAAAATACCGAAGGAAATCTTGCAATGAACTGCAAAATCTTATGTGAATAAAAAGAAGGAAGCAGATTCAGTTTTAGTTCTTGGATATAGTGACAAGTTTCCTGTAAATGTAATTTTGATTTTTGATTTTTTCTGCCCTTTCTTTTCAGAAATAACAAACCTAAAGTTGGTGGTTCATGGTCCATATTTCTGGTGTTTGTGTTGAATTTGTTATAATTTCAAAGAAGGTCTAATGCTGAGCTACGAATTTGTCTAGTCTCTTTCCTCAGAGACAGATATTTCAGGGCTTAACTGGAAAAAAAAAAACAACAAAACAATAATATCTCTTGCTAATGTATCGAGGTGACCTCCACCAGTAAGGTAGTTCTTACAGGGCACTATTTTCCCTAGATGTCACTAATGTACCATTCAAACAGCTATATTCAGCTTACCATTTTTCATGATGAGAACTACTTGCACTTATTCCACGTTTTGACCTTTTCTGTGAAATCTGTTATTTCATAATAAGTTATTCATATTATATCTGGATAAATTTTCCTCTGAGAAAAAGGTCATGGGAAATACGACACTTTTGAGAATATATCCCAGAAAATACTGAACGAAAAAACACAAGGGGTTCATAGAAAAATAAGACCAATGAGTACAATACTGATCCTTTATAACCATGCTATGGCAGCCGTTAAATATCTACATATATATATATACCTCTCCAGAAAGACCTGAGGTCTTCTGAGGTCATATCTTCAATGGAGTAAGGTGGCTGTGTTCCCTTTGATGGAGTACGTATCAGTTTGATCCAACACAATTAGCAAATTCTTTAATTGTAAAATGTATGTACATATTGAATTAATTCTTACTTTGATTACAGATTAGATAGCAAATCTTGCTACGTTCAACAGTTGTTGAAATAAGTACAGTTCTGAAATACATAGGTATTTTACTACCTGAAAGCTTGATTGATATTGTTAGTATCTGTAGCAACACCTACTCACATCTTTCTTGGAGGGAAAAAAGAATTAACAACCACTCATTTACATGGTAGGACTGAACATCTAGTCATTATCTGCTGGGCAGTTAGATGAGTTCATTTTACTTCTAATGTATCTTTAGAGACACAGCACTGTAATACTGAGAGTCACATGGTATTAATCAGTGAATGAATGGGTAGTGAGAGAGTCGTTGTCCTGAAGACCCTATTAACCACTTAGTAAACTCTGCCAAAGATCTAAAAGAGAAATGATCAGAAAGAAAAGTGGTTTGCCCAAGATCACACAAGTGGACAGCGAGTGACCAGTGGCAGGGGTGGAAATGCAACAGAAGCAGTGAAATTCTTATTCTAAGAAAGCCAGGGTAAAAAATTGAAGTAGCTCAGCAGGTCTCATTGTGGTAGCTAATTCAGAGCACACCATGTCCCAATATGCATGACAGTAGGCAGAGCCCAGGTTTTGCACTGAAGCTTTGTTTTGTTGTGAAAACATGATTTTCCAGATATTGCTGCTCTCCATCATGGCTTATAAGGCATTTAAGCTAATTTTATTTTTATATGTTAATTCTGCAAAAATAATCATGGCATATTCCCTTACTACTGCTACATCACACGACAAAGGTGTTGCTCCTCGGCATAGGGTTGTATTTCGGGGAATTAATATATATATATATATTAACCAGCAAAAACATGAAACATAAGTGGTAATGTTTCTATTTCAGTATCTTCTCTACTTCAAAGCCTTTAAATGTTTGGTCCCTACTTTTAAAATTCTCCTTGAAGTTTTACCAGGTGAGTTTGGACTTTTATCTCAAAATAGGCTTCTATCTTTCTCTCTATGAACGTAACTATTTGTTAATGGCTAAATGAGCTCAAGGAAAAAGTGATTAAAAAAACCCTGAAATGATTTTTAATGGAGGGGAAAAGCTTACATTGATTTGCACTGGGATGGCAATACTGCTGATCTTAAGAATTGTTGGACAGGTTTCTTAAAACAGAGGATTTGCTTATATACATTTGTATGCATAATTAAAAAACAAAACAAAACAAAGCAAAACTAGTTATTTTCTGTAGCCCTAATTGGTCAAAAGGGATATACCAGTTTTCATTAATGATAACTTTGAGTATTAGTGCAACATAGAGCATAAATTACAGAATCACAGAATTGCTGGGGCTGGAAGGGACTTCAAGAGATCATTTAATCCAACTCCCCTGCTAAAGCAGGTACCCTGCAATAGGGTGCACATTCTCTCTAGGCAATCTGTTCCAGAGGTTCCAAATCACCTATTCCAAAATACCTGTTCCAAATCACAAAAGTTTAACTCATATTTTAAAAAAGGAAAGAAAAAAAAAATTCCTTTGTTTAATACACTATTGCTTGCAAGATTTTAAAATTTTTCTGTTCTTTTTTTGTTTGTCATTTAGAGCAAGTTTTCATATCTGGTTCCCAGGAAACCACATCTTTGTGATGGAGAGGGGGCAATAAGGATTAAACAACTGAGCAGATGCAGGAACACATAGTTTTCTGTTTTTCCTGACAGTTTATTAAATAATCCTTGAAAGTAAGACATCACATCACATAGACAATGCTACCTTAACATTTTTAAACCTCTAATGCTCACAGACAACTTTCTCAAAGTTTTAGGTTTAAAGATATCTTAAATACTAGTCTTCTCCCCAATCAGTTTATATGACATTCATGACAGCACTTCATAATAACTAATTTCAGGTCCTCTTCTCTAAATTCAGTACAGTAAGAGTTACGGTCTGGATATTCTTTCTGTTGATCAATGTTCCAAATAAGGCATTTCAAATAAGAGCCTGAAGTAGGTAGGATGAATAGAGGTGTTTATTGCAGTCTGGATAAAACAGAAAATTTCCTGGTCTCTCTGATTTACCAACACCAACAGTTCTGACATAACTGAAAATGAACTTGGAGAGATCTCAGTGTACAGAAGGTGCTTGGAAGAAGGAAAGAAAAGTGAGCTGAAAGAACTGCTGCTAGCCCTGAAAAAGAGAAACCATGATTCAGATTTCACACAACTTGTTCTAATTATCATTTGCAGAAAATCTATTGGCTCCTTGAGCTTGCACAGTGTTCAGTCCTGCAAATATTAGCACCAGCACAAAAGCAGCAATAGAACCAAGCATTTAGGTCAGGAAAAGTGCATCTACTGCTGCTTTTTGCATCACCTCAAAATACTGCTGTGAGTGTTTTCAGAACAAGATGAAATATTCCTGCAAAAATATCGATCAACCTCAGTTACTTGACTCCCATCATAATGATTGCTGACTGAAAAGGAGAAAGAAAACACTGTTCAGTAAGCCTAGGCTTTGGGTCTTCCCTGGAATATCTTGCATCCTTCTCTTTTTTCAGGTACTCTCATCTTCCACATAGTCCTGCATACACCTAAGATGAAGATTCATATTGTAGCTCAACATTGAGAATTATCATCAAATATCTAGTCATATTTTCCTATGAAAAATCAATAAATTTTTAGGTTTCTGATTTTGGTTAAGAGATAATAGCAGTCTTGTAGCAAACTATTCATGACACAAAAGCGAATGCATTAGACATACACGACACTGCAAAGAGTATGGGTCTCTTGAGACCCTCATGAGAAATCTAAAACATGATCCATACCCTAGGGATTTGAAAATCTGTTGGAATCCTGTGAGAAATGTTTGTAGCCTTCAAGATTTTAAAGTGATTTGTGCAATTTTATAGGCTAAGTTGACATGTTTAAAGCTATCCAGTTGTTTATTGCATGTTTGGGAGAATTCATTCATTCCAAAAGCAAAATCTGGTAAATTGATATTCAGGCTGATGAAACTCTAATTCCACTTTTTCTATCTTGCTTTACTAGCCTTTCGTAAAAACACTGATACATCCTTTCTCATCTACATTGAATAATACCTGAGTAAATTAAAAAAAAAAATCCAAAATAATGTAGATGTAATTTCCATGGCATAAACAGACAAAGAACATCTAAGAAACAGCAAAAAACTTTTAGATGTTTCTCTTTGAAAAGAGATTCAAGGTTTTCCAGTTTTTATCCATTTTGGTTGCAAGATAATCTTTTGATATGCTTAGTCAAGCTCTTACCCCTTGGGGGGATTCAAATGGCAAAGATGCGAGATTTGAGATCTATACTAAATATTAGCTGGAAAAGAATAAATAAAATAAAAAACATGTTCTTCCACACAGTAATTCTTTCCCTTTCCCTTTCCTACCAGTGAGTGACAAAGAAAATATTGCCTAAGGCTGAAATAGATTTTATAACCTTCAGGTTATGGATTCTAAACAGTAAGTATTAACCACACACTGCATTTTTCTACCATTCTGACAAAGTTTTCAAGCTACTTCTACTTCATCAGAGTGTAGCTGACACATATTTAGTAAGGTCGAGTGGACAGCTGACAAATCTGTACTGAAGTCAGGAATAATATGTGCTTTGGAAGATGCAAATGAGTACTGCAAACCTTGCATAAAACTCATGTGACATAACAGTTAACACTGCCTTTCAGGGATGACAATGTGCAATTGGACAAGTTACCGTGCCTTTCATTACTCCTTAGTACAAAGTGCAAACAGGGCTGGAGTGAAACTGGGTCACTCCAGACCTGTCTGTATATAGTAAATATGCTGTCACTTTTGTTGATTAGAGACCAAGCATTCAACCACTAGAAAAATAACACCTCCCCCTTCTATAATACTACTGCTAAAAGGCCAGGAAATTTGAAGTGTGTGTAGGTGGTTGTCTCTGCTGTGGTGGCCATGGGCAGAATACAAATTGAGACATGAGAACAGACTGGCTGGTCAGATTATTTTGCATGGGCTGCGGTGTCACATGCTTTAGATATAGCATTGTACTCATGGTCCACAATAGTTCTATATTGGGATATAACTGTTAACAAAAAAGAAATCATTCATCTTTTTATCAAAGTCACTGCTTTTTTTTTTTTTTGTATATTTTTTAATTTGCTAGTTCAGGTTTACTAGAGCTACAGGCTATGTTCTGCACTGTCCTACGTATGATTAAACCTTGAAAAACAGGTTTTACCTTAAATTAGTATTCAGCTAAACTGAAGAAAGTGAATCACGATGGAAAGCAGATTTTCGCTATACAGGATCCTTCCTTTTGCACCAAAGGAATGGTTTAAAGAGATACTATCAGTATAAGCAAAATTGGACTGATAGTGTGGATTTAGAGTTCCTAAATGGATACTGGAATGCACAGACTCACTACACTGATCCTTTCAGCTATTATCTCCTTTCTGATGAAATCTTTCCCAGAAACAGAACTGAAAACTCTCACAATATCATCCTTGGATTGCGTTCTGTCCTGCTGAATCATTCAGGGCAGTACTATCTACTCTTCTGTTTATTTAGTGAAGGCATCATTCTTTCTGGGAATGGGAATGAAAATGGCAAATACTATTCCCTGAAATAGTTCTTTGTAAGAAAGAGAACAAAGAAATTCTGACTAAAATGGGCATGAGCAAAGAGGGAAAAAAAATTTTATTCCTATCCTCAAATAAAAGCAGCAGCCTCAGAAGAAGGCTCTAATTCCTTCACGGAGAGAGACAGAAAGAAGCAGGGATGTATTTTGTATGTTTCATTTTTGTGTTGTGTAAACTACAGATACAGTTCTTGAAATATTTACTCTGTAGTCTTCACACTAGAATCCTAAAACTAGTGTATGGCAGTGAGGAGACAAAGTGTTAATAAAGTTCAGTGTTAATGACTACAATATCAATAACAACCTCCATGTTCATTCTTGAGAAGTCAATGAGGGCAGTAGAGTAATTAAATGCTACTGTTGGCACTGGAACATGCTGCACTCCGTGGGTCTAAATACATTCCAGGACAGAAAGATCACCTCTGATATGAAGAGTCCACTGTTCTGTCTGTCAGAGTCATCTATTACTAGGACTCATCAGTAGAGCTAAGGAAACTGATTTGTAGCATGTAAGTAATGAAAGCAAAGCACATTCATGTTATGAAAGAATAAATTTCTAGAGAAAATGCTTTCATCTGAAAAAGAAAATGTCTGTTTTTATTTTAAAATGATGCAAGACAAAACTCACAGAACATTTTGAGAATCAATGTGATGATGGAATGAGGATAAGGGTAAAAATAGTAGGTGTAACTTAAAGACATCAAGATACCTGAGAGAGAGTAAAAAGAAGTCAACTTTGTAAAGAGAAAAAGACAAAGTGCAGTGAATAAGCTATTTCAGAGCATAAAAGCCTGGCCTGGAAATTGAAGACAGAGGTTAGTAACAAGTACACATTTCACTGCGGACAGAAACAATATTTGTAAGGTGAAAATAATCTCTATTGGATATAATTTTGTTCTCCTTATACATAGCAGTCTTAAAGGTAAATGGTCAGGTATCATTTTTACTGCAAGAAGCAAGCTATACGCAAATAGTAAAAAATACTTTTAACATAAAGGAGCAACAGGGCTAAAGCACAGTGAGAGAGAACTGACAGAGTCTGCAGAGTTCAGCATGGAAGTGTATGTAGGGAAGAAACTCAGGCAAGTGAAGACCTGGGGGTTCTTGTCATGGTCACAGAGTGTACAACTGTAAATGAGTATCTTAGTAGCAAGAATTCACAGCAAATCATGTAGGAAAAAGAGCAAAGTAACTGTGTTTAAACTGTGCAGTAAATGTGCTCTACTAGACAGAGCTGTCCAGTCCAAGGCTGGGAAGTGTGGTGGCTCTGGTGGAGTGCATGTTTTTACTCTCAAAGGTCATTGGTGATGGTTGCCCAATCCCACCTCTTGACCAGGTATGCTGCTGAGGGTACGCATTGTGTTAGTGTGCTATTGGATCACAAGACTCAAACACAGCTCAGGAGAGTGTTACAACTAATCTGTAGAGACCGAGCTGTAGAGGAGACTGTGAGTCATCATACTCCTGTCAGGAGTGCTTTTGTGATTACCTGAGAAGGACTGAGGAGGGTGAGGGTGGCATTGCTCCCTCAGTGGAAGTGTGGCAGGATCAAATGGTGTCATCGCGATTCAGAATAGAACTGAGACCTCCTAGGAATGGAATAAGTCTGATCTGATCTATTGATTGGAAACCCTGACCATGGAAGGGGGATGGAGCTTGATGATCATTAAGATCCCTTTCAACTTAAGCCATTCTATGATTCTATAAAGTCTCTTTGCAGCATGACAGGATCCTCTTAAGGACTGGAGAGCAAAGTCTGCCCAGTTCTTCACTGGCCAACAAAACGCGGGGCAACAGCAAGAGTTTCTCTTTTGAGTATTTAAGTATGATATTGTTGGTGGACTTGTGTAGTTATGATAGGACTATAACACTTCTGCAGATGAATTTTCTGGGGACTTGATATAATAGTGCTGGCATGATGTAAGTTTTTGGATCACGGCTTACACGACAAGGATTTAAAGAGTCATTGAAGAAGACGCGAGAAGTAAGTACTTATTACTGAACCAGATGAGCACGCCTCATTCAAAAATATTTTAGTTCAATTATTTAATTCATACCTGATCTGGACAAAGGAAATCAAGTTATATACTCTAAAGTGAGGGCTATTTTAATATGCAATGCTCTCATAGGCTATCTTTCTTCACAATTTCAAATATCATATATGCAGGCTGAAAGGACAAATAAAAGTTCTGAATCAATTTTCTACAGAATGTTTGAACTCAGAACATCATTTTAATTTGAACATAAGGCAGAGATGAACACAAATCCACATTTCTTAGCCCATATTAGAGCTATCATGCATTTGCCAAAGGTTAATAACAAGAACATGAAGGATATGAAAAGTTTTAGCTCAGAGTTTTCCTTGAAAATAAATTTTCAAGACTTTCCAGAGGAAAAAAAATATATTTTTTCAAGATTAAAAATAAAAATAAATACTACACAGGAGCTGCATTTAAGAAGCTATATTAAATTCTGGCAACTTATACTACAAAACAGCCAAGATGTTTGCACTTTGAGAATAGAAATATTATTCAATGATATTAATAATATTAATTGCTGTACTGTAACTTATATTTGGATTCAACTTGTCAGTCTTCAGGTATCCATTACACTAGTATCTGCCTCAGATCTACTTGTTTACAGTCTTTTCTTTCCTACTGCCGACAAGAAGGAAAGGATCAGCACTCTCAAAATGACTAAAGCAGGTGAGATAACTTTCACTGCTAAATCAGTAAATTGGGTGAAACAGGGTTTTTTTCTTGAGCAGCAGTGTAACTGATTTAGAATTGATCACAGTGGCCCCAAAAGACAGGTTTAGTCCTAGTTTCAGTCTGTTCCTGGAGAACTGGAATGTAAACTGGATCTGAAGATACAGCTGGATCCAGAGGACCAAGATGGTGAAATGCCAGTGATGGTTTCAGGTCCTAGGTCACAGAGGGCTGTTTCCAAGCCCTCCCTTTGTTTGTTGACAGTGCTGCTGCTGCTTCCCCTCCTGCTGTTTGACCATTTGTGATCTGCCCAGCAGATGTCCCCCGGCCACTGCTGGATGAGAGCCCAGGGATGGCAGAGGCTGCTTTTCTGTATATTGGTTGCTCTCAGTAAATAATAACAAGTTTGAACTGGTCACTTGGATCTGGAAACAGTCAATACCTAATCTTCCCCAGCCTGTGAAAGAGGCCTGCTGGGTCACTTGTGGTTCTTTCAGCTCTTTTTGGAGTGTCTAAGAGATGTTATGGGAACTGGTGTTGAACAGTTTTCAAGCACAAATAAATAAAAGATGTGCCAGTGCTACAGCTGTGACCATTGTTCTGCAGCTAGTTATGTGTATGCTAAAGTGAGTATATTTTCTGTTGAAGTTTAACTACTCCACATGTTAACAGAATGCAATGCTAGCAAAAGCAACAAGACTTCTCATTATGATATTCTGTGTTCATACCTCAAATCCCTGTGGTCTTCCTAGACTTTCTTTAATATGTTTCCACGCAACAAGAATCTCTGATACAGACAAACTCGTAGCTTTGACATCGATAGGAGCAGCAGTGGGTTCTGTATTAAGAAAAATTGAAACAATAAACCTCCACTGTAACAAGTTGTATTTATCAAAAACACTCCATCTGAAACTGTCATTTGCTTCCTTTATTCTACCTTAATACTCACAAGAAGGTATGACACTTATGGGGAACATGAAAAACGGAACAAGATAAAGAAATTATTATTGTTGTACTTCTTTATTTGTGCCATGCTACATTAATATCTTATCACTGATGACAGGTGCAGTAAACTGTGACAGGATCCCTTATGATTTTTTTGAAAATCTTTTATGTTTATAAATGACCTCCTCCCTCCCCTCACCTTTCATCCTATTTGATCAACTTTGCTTCAGAAATAAATGGAGCGTCCATTCTCTTGCTGGCTTTTGACTGCCTTTTTTCCAGCACAGATTGAATGCTACCTAACTATGCTGCTCAGTCAATTCTATGAAGTATTTACTCTTTGAGGTCCTAGAACTGTTCCTCTCATTCCCTGTGTTGTTACCAATGGCCTTAAGTCTGTGTTCCTATCCCCATGCTACTTGTAGGACACTGTGTAGTTTTGGCCTTTTGATGATCTGGACCAGAGAACCTGTAAATTGAGGGTGGTCATCCCTGCCCTCTCTCTGGGATGAGCATCCTTTAATGTAGCAGGGGAACAGAAAACATGCACACCACTGGCTTAGGGATGCCCAATTTTGTTGCCATAATCAAGTTTTACTTTGCACTTCGAAATAAATGAACACTTCATAGAGGTCCAGCTTCCTTTGGTGGCTGGATAGTTATCTGAGTAAATACAGAGAGTTTTGCTGAGATATGCTTTGAACCGCAGCAAAAAATTGTATCCTCATTTAAGCGCACTGGGAGAGTGTCCCAAAACATTCATGTATCAAACTGAGCCTTGAGCTAAGGAAATTTTTGTATTTTCTGCTTTAGTACCTAAATGTTATTGCAAAGTTGCCCAAGAGAGGGTATAGAGATAAGGCCTGAATACAGCACCAGCTTCTCTCCACCTTTCTGGTGAAGTTCACTTGCTCAGCAAAAAGTGAGTTTGCATTCCTCTGTACTAGAAGAGCCTATAATTTCTTCCTTGGCTTAATGTTCCTCATTACATTTCTAACGTGTTGATCTGATCTTGAAGGGCAGGCAGAGGTCCTGACTCATATGTTATGGGGAGGCACATCAAAGAACTTTGTAAAAAATATGTTTTGGAGGCTCATCTAAGAAGGTTACAGGAAAGGAATTTCCTTATGGAAAGTTAAATGTTATATTTTTCTCACTGATCAAACTGCCTCAGTAAGATGCTTAGCTACTTTCCTTTCTCTGATCATGTTGCAAGAATTGTTCTGGCACTGCTGCCCTATACATTTTCTCTGATATGGATTGTACATATTTTTCATCCCTTTTGATGTCAGATTTTTAATGTTTGCATCTCTTTTTGATCTTCTTTTTTATTTACTTCTAAAGAAAATAAGCATTTCTGATGTGATTCAAAATGGTATTCATCTAGAATTAGACTTACTAATGAATATCATATATGTATGAAACTTTTCAGGTAAAAAAAGAAAAAAGAAAAAAGAACTAAAAATACCTAGGAATAAATAAAATGCACTTCTGAATTTAATACTGAAAGAAATGTGCTATGAAGTAACATATTCCTCATAATATGATTTTCTGTTCCATAGTTACACCCTGCTTTCTGTTTTAGGTACTTCTAAGATTTGTGCAGCAAAGGCTATTTTCTAGTTTTTTATTGTTGAAGCAATTACCTTGTTGTCAGAAAAGATTGCAGTGGGATACATAATTCGTGATGTACACAAAATGTTGGTTGGCAGCCTTTACACTTTCTATAAATGCAGAAACCATTTCCTCTTCATAGCATTCACTAAGGGTGGTTATGTATTGCTCAGAATAGAAGGCTGAGTATTTCCTAATATTTTTAAAAATTGTTTTGAACTAGTGGAGTAGAAATAGTTGTGTTTTTTTTTTTTTTTTTTTTTTTTTAATGTGAAGAAAATGTATTTCTTACACATCCAAAAATTATTCACTGTAATTTCACTCATATTAGACATTAAGAATGTAAGTGCTCACCAAAAAAACAGAAATTATAGATTTAGGAATAAGGCATGTTATGACTGTTTGAAAGTTTATGGAGATGTAATAACATTTCATATGGATTCAGATAGGATGAGGATCATATAATTTCTGGCGATATAACATATATTCTGTGTCCAATGTCATGCTTTATTCTGTGTATCTAAAACTAATGATAAGTTTGATAGGTTCATTAGTTTTCCCATTATGGTCACTGATGCTATGATCTTATTCTGTTCTTAATATCTTGTCATTATATTAAATCTATTGGTATCTTCTTGAGATCATGCTGACAGAAAAAGAAAGGCAAACTTCTTTAATGATTTCTATAATATACCTTGATCAAATTAAAGATGAAGCATGGTAATTTCTCAAAAGGCGATGTGCAGTGTCCAGAAAACACTGTCTTTCCATTTGCTGTAATCACACTCTAAGGAAACATATTTAATCTGCTGCACTTTGAGATGACCATAATAAAGCAATGCAAGGAATTACAGTAATCATACTGATCTGACATTCAGAGAGGGAATTTTGAATTTCAGTACTGGCAGACAGGAAAATGAATAGTTGTTTACTAGGTCTCTATTTCTCAAAAGAAACCAGTCTATTTTTTTCTGAAATATTCATCCTTGAAGATTTCCATATGATCTAACAAAAACAAATAAAAAAAAATAAAATAAAAAAAAAAACCATAACCAAAACCAAAGTCAAGGAACTCTTATATTTTTCTTCTTTAATTCTTTTGTGGAATGAAACTTCAGTGAGGATCCCTTGTTCAGTCACATGATTTACTTCTCATTTTGACTCCAGAAGAGAACTTTATATACCTCCTTAACTTCAGAATCTGAACTTCCATTAAAATGTAATGTTAATGTTGTAAATATCATCCTGAGTAATTGAATATAGTTAAGATTTTAGGACTTCAGCAAAGAGCCTTGACAGATCATTTCTTTCTGTGGGGAAAAAAAATAAAACACACACACAAAAGAGATTTATCAAAAAGGAAAATGGAAGGAGGAAAAAAGGAGCAGTCCCTCTTGTGTCATCCTGTAGATAAAGAAAGTAGAATTATTTGCCACAAGATCCTCCAAATCAGAGCACCTCCAGCTTTCATTCCTGAGAAAAGCCAAGAGACATTATGCTCAGTTCCACCCCACAGACTGATGGATGCATGTCCCTAGATGGAGTACTCCACCAGATCTATGATGGCGTGTCTGCCTGCAGGTTTACTCTGCATCCAGCATCTTGTGCTAGAAGGGGAAAAGGATGTGGACAGAAGAGGAAACACAAAACCAGAGACGTGAGTTTAAAATGCTGGTAACCAAAATAACAAAAATCAAATGACTAGTCTGATGTCTTGGACTTCTATGTTTTTTTTCTATATCCACATTTTTTCTGAACAATGTCTTTCCACGGGATGTTAAAGGAGAGACAAACCAGAGGGGGAAGGGAATGAGCTATCAGTGAAGCAGTGATCAGGCCTGCAGTGCTGAGTTCTGGCCTGGCTCTCCTATATTTATTAGAGTAGAAGCCATGTTTGTGTGGCAGAGCTTCTGAAGATCATTCCTGTAATGCCACACTTGCATAAACATTGTTCCCAGTATCCATATTCCCATGACTCTCCCTTCTCCATGGAATACTGTAAGGAATGAATGAGTCTAGAGCATTGCTTGTATACCAGTAGCATCAAAGCAATTTTTAATAAACTCTTACTTATCAGGATTAGCATTTCATCTTTAACATTACAACAAAGATAGCTCAGGCCAAATTTTTCAGGATCCAACCTGAATGGATCAGCTGACAGAAGCAGAAAATAATCTGCTGTAGTGTTCAGCTAATGGTACAACTTATTAATTTTCAGGTTCACCTAAACTCCATGGAGCCCAGCTTTCATTATGAAATGATCTATAGGACTTTACTTCTTGAATGTAAGGCTATATTTAAAAGAGTGTAATTGCATATTCTTTCTTCTAGATGAAAAAATAAAGGTAATTTTAAAGTATTTAAGTAAGGACTCAGGATGAAAAACAAGGAGGGATGGACCTAACCAGAACAGTCCTTCAGTCTTAAATGTCTAATTCATTATCATCCACTGTCTGTCCTGATGAAAATCAAATTCAAGATATGAAGGAACAAAACTGCGAGGGCTGTTACACGGCCCTTTCAGATAACTGAGAAGCTTAGTTATCTGTTGACTCATTGATATAGCACAAACCTATACAAAGCAAGAGCAAAAACTCCCTGTAGAATCCTTGTATCTTGTTTTACAGAAGTGCATCTGGGGTCTCTCAGGAGTTTTTACACAAACACACCAGGACTCAGAGTCTTCAGGCTTTTTCTTGTACTGCTCAGGGCTCTCTTTTTCATATCTAGAAGTTTTTAGTAGTATTCACTGCACTGTTTATAAAAATTATGAAACTTCCATTTCTGTGAAGATGATTTCTTCTGGTGCCCAAAGAAAAAGATAGGTACTGAATCTAACTGAACTTGTTCTATATCTCCCATTGTGGCAACCATGCTAAAAACACCTTTATAAAAGATTTAGCTTATCTCGATGCCAAATGGGTTCCCTCTTTCTCCCAGAAGTCTACTTCTACATCCTTATATACCTTCACAAATTTCTATTCTACATGTATTCTAATTCTTATTCATTCTTATGCTGGTAGTTTATGTCTATGCTTGTAAGCTAACCAGGCACAGAGAGACAATGCACCAGCCTGAGCATGGATATATAATTTCCTATAATGTTGTTTGCATGGTCCGTGGTGAAGTACTGACACTGGGCAATTACTGCTGCCCCAAAATATGTCCAGCCAGGAGTGGTTCCTGGGAGGTCTGTGAATGCAACAAGTTTTGGGGGAGGTCAACAGTGTGGTTGCACTCCAGAGTGTTCAAATGTGCAGTTGTGAACCCTTTTTGGTCAGCTGGCATCAAGCATGAAGAACATCTGCCTTGTTTTATTTGCTAAAAATTATGTAACATCTTTGTCCTTTATGTTTAAAAGCTCTTCGCCATGTTGAATATTTTCTCCAATTTGCAGACAGCTTTCTATCCCAGCTCAGCCATTTTCTGCTGAGAAAGCAAAACAAGCTCTCTAGTTTCTGCTCATTTCTTGTTGATCTTGTTAAACCTCTGAATCTATCTTGAGTTGTTTGTTGAGCATAAGCAGCAAGAACTTTAAATAAGACTGTAGCAAAGCCTTGAGACAGTTTTATCAGTATCATGCCCTGATGTGAATTAAAACATTTGAAGTTGTATTTAGTACAGGTTTCAATTATTTGATTTCCATTTTGTAATGGAAAGGCATGTTTCTTTTCTCATTAAGTACATTTGCGTGTTGTTTGTATTTCTTTTGCCTATGTTCTTCAATTCACATTTTTCCTGTGGATTATTCAGATCGTTCCCTGCATTAAAAGAGTATCATGACATTGCAATAACAGCAGTATCATAACCAAATCATATCTTCTGCTAGCATTTGGAATACTAAATATATATGATCTGAGATTGAGCTTTAAGAAATTCTGCCAGTAGCCTTCCAACTCTATATTTTCTTTTCAGTATTTTTGTCTGTCATCATTTTCCTAATCAGTTTCATACTGTATTTGCAGTTTTTGTATTGTCTTATGCCTTTTCCAACCTTTTTTTCTTTTTTTCTCTTTACCAAGAGAGTGGTGAAGTGCTGAAACAGGCTGCCCAGAAAGGTTGTGGATGCCCCATCCACAGAGTTGTTCAAGGCCAGGTTGGATGAGGCCCTGGGCAGCCTGGTCTAGTATTAGATATGGAGGTTGGTGGCCCTGCCTGAGGCAGGGGTGCTGGTGAACATTGAGGTCCCTTCCAACCCAAGCCATTCTATGATTCTATGAGCTCAAAAAGTATTTCACATCACATCAGTGTTTCTTCTGTAATCCAGATAATCTGAAATTCACTTTTTTTTTTTTTAATTCAAATTAATACCTCATTTGTATTTCACATGATCTTTCTGTTTTATACCATAACGTATACTATTTTCCATTTATATCCACTTTTAAAATTACTCTTCTGTCTTGATTTGATGTGAAGCTTATAATATATTATGGTTATGTTTTTGCAAACGTGGTGGCAAAAGTACTTTTTAATGTGCATATATAGAAAGAACTTTCTTGATAATAATTTATTTTTGCTACTTTTTCATTACTTTGGGATGGAAAATATCTTCCCCCATGGCTTTGAGCATATGAAAAGGTCTGTCTTTTACCATAAATGGTAGTCATGAGTAGAAAAAGAGATTAAATTCCATTATTAAATTTCATTATTGGTACATGTAGATGGTAAAGTCTGAATTGTTTGAATTAGAAAAGGCTGAGTTTCTAAGAAATTGACAGCACTGAAGTTTTTCACTACAGATATAAAAATGAGTATATTTGCACATTCTTATTAGCTATTCTACTTATATAACCTTATTTATGCAAAGTAAATGGTACAGTCCATTCCTTGATTTTCTTTAATATTAATGTATTATTTTTTCTGGTTTACTAAATTAAAAAAAAAATCTCACTTCACTATTTGGCAAAACTTGTATTGCTCTTATCCCTTTCATTACTTATTTCACTACAGGGAAAATAAGTTCATCAAGTCCATCAGACTAACACCACTAAGTCCACCACTACAGTCCAAGCATAATATACATTTTACTTAATCTGAATATCCTTTAGTAGGCACACCTCTAAATCCTCTGATGTAGTGCATTGCCACGTAAATGTACAATTTCTTGCTGTATTAATTTCAGATTTACGCCTTTGACTTAGAGACATTACAAAACACTTTCATTTTCCCTCTCATTTTTATAGCTACTACTTATTGACTAGCTTCCTGCTATTTAATGATTAGATCCATTGCTATTTGTTAAGATTAACTTTTCTACAGAGTCTTAATTATTTACCAAAACAAGACTATAGTAACATTATTTCTTCTCAGTAGAGTCAGTAAATAATCTGCTAATTATCACAGACAGAATAAGGTCATTAGTGGTATTTACTATCCAAACTACTTTGTGCTGCTAAATTTTCTCATAAATAACAGTGTCATGCAAAATTTATCTAAAATTAGAAAGGTGTAATTAGAAAGGCACAATTTGGAGCCACCACAATTGGGCCCTGACAACATGCAATAGGTGACAGTATGAAGGTAGATTACAATATGTAGTTTTGCTGCCTTTCTTTCCTTTTATTTTCTTTTTTTTTTTTTTTTTTTGAGATTCTCTTTTTATTGATCTTTCTGATTAGAATATGAAATTGTTAAATAACACAATCATTATTACCAGTTTGAAAAAAAAAGGAAGTCAAATGTAAAAATGTCATGGATATACTAGGCAAATGTTACATTTTAATATGGAATTGTTTTTGTAACAATATGAATATCTGATACTACTTATTCAAACAGCGGATCAGAAATAGATTGTTGGAAGGGTTTTTAGCAAAAACAGGAATCCCAACTTTTATAATAACTGAGAATGGTAGTTGAAAGTCACTCCAGTACAACTCTCTCCTTCAACATTACACCTTTTATATGGGCTATTATGGAATAATCATAGAACTGTAGAATCACAGAATCCTTAGAGTTGGAAGGGACTTCTAAAAGTCATCTAGTTCAGCTCCCCTTCAATAACCAGGGCATTCACAGCTAGATCAGGCTGCTCAGAGCCTCGTCCAGCCTGGTCTTGAATGTCTCCAGGGTCGGGGCATCCACCACATCCCTGAGCAACTTGTGCCAGTGCCTCACCACCCTTGCTGTAAAAGTCTTTTTCCTTATATCCAATCTATCCTGCCTATTTCAGTTTGAAACCATTTCCCTTTGTCCTATCACCACAGACCCTGCTAGAGAGTCTGTCCCCTTCTTTCCTGTATGTCACCTTTCGATACTGAAAGGCCATTCTCTGGTCTCCCTGGAGTATTCTCCTCCATGCTGAACAGCTCTAGCTCTTTCAGCCTGTCCTTGTAGAGGAGGTGTTCCATCCCTTGGAGCATTTTTATAGCCCACCTCTGGACATGATCCAACAGGTCCATGTCTCTCCTGTACTGAAGACTCTACATCTGGACACAGTACTCCAGGCGAGGAGTCACCAGAGCAGAGTAGAGGGGCAAGATCATCTCCCTTGACCTGTTGGCCATGCTTCTTTTGATGCAGCCCAGGATACAGTTGGTTTTCTGGGCTGCAAGAGCATGTTGCTGGCTCTTGTCCAGTTTGCCATCCACCGGTACCACCAGTTCCTTTTCAGCAGGGCAGTGCTCAATCCTTTTGTCTCCTAGCTTTTATTGGTATTGGATGTTGTCTCAACCCAGGTGCAAGACCTCATACTTCGATTTGTTGAACCTCATGAGGTTCTCCTGGGCCCACTGCTCAAACATGTCTAGGTCCCTCTGGATGACATTCCATTGCTGTGGCATGTCGATTGCACCCCACAGCTTGATGTCATCAGCAAACTTGTTGAGGGTGCAATTGACCCCACTGTCATTATCCTTGATGGAGATATTGAAGAGTATTGGTACCAGCACTGATGCCTGGGGGCCACCACTTATCAAAGATCACCATCCAGATATTGAGCCACTGACCACCACTCCTTGGATTCAATCCTGCAGCCTGTTCTTCATCCATTGAACAGTTCACTCATCAAATTCATATCTTTCCAACTTGTAGAGGATGTTGTAGGGTACTGTGTCAAAGGCCTTACTGAAGTCCGGATAAATGACATCAGTGGCTCTTTCCTTCTCCACTGATGCAGCTAAACATAATGTTTAATGTTTTTCTTCACATGGAAAACCATTATCTTGACACAATAGCTTTCTAGTGATAGCATGAAAATCTTCCAGTCTCCATTACTACCTTACTGATTTTATTCTCTTATCAGTAGACAGTGGAGTAACTCTTAAAGATAGAACTACTAAAGAAAAGCAGGAGAATATGACTTCCAGCAATAGAACTTCTCACAGTATTTCCATGGAAAACATTTACTTATCTTTTGTGTGAGTGGAAATTTACGTATGCTGATTTCTATCAGTACAGAACAACTTCTTTGACAAGCACAAATAAGTCTTTACTCAGAGAATATTTTGAGAGTTATATCCAGTTCACTTCATAGTGATTTTCCTGAAATATTTTTCATTTTTATTTCTGAAGTGTTCATATAATTCTCATTGAATATTTAGATGTTAAGATAGGTGCTTAATCATTTATACTAACAGATTAATAAAGATAGAAAACAGAAAAAAATTAAATAAAAATAAGAATAAATTTGCATTCTATGCACATCCAGCAATCATTTTGTACGAAATGAACATACACAGGTATAGTTATTTAGTCTTTGAACAGTTGTCCAATTAGCAAATCAAAAGGCATTGTTACCCTAACATACGTTAGAAAATATCAGCCTTTTTCTGCTCATCT
>PPHD01005209.1:0-26820 GCA_002909625.1 Bambusicola thoracicus | reverse complement strand
TAAGGAACGCTTTCCACAAGTTCAAAGCTGCAACAGCAATTGTATAGTGTGAAGCAAGCAGTCGTGAGCCGAGCAGGAAACCAAGCACCTGCCATGATGTACAGCACTTGCTGCTCACCCTGCTGCCTCTCATTCTGCTGCAAAAGGAGGATGGTTGGGGATACGTGGAACCTCCAAGCACAGGACTATAGTGGAGCTCTGTTACTATTCCTACCACCCCTCCAGCTGCTGATTGTTAATAGGGACCCTACATCCAAACAATGCTGTTGTAGCTGTTTCCCCACCTGGTGATTACTTCTCCATGAGCCATTGGGCCTGGCTTACCTGCAGGAATCATTGGATCTATTTGTGTCCTCTTCAGTTACTGTGGCTCTCTGGAGATCTCCATAGAGTTCTTCCTCCTCCATCTCATGGTAGATGCTGACAACTGTTTCTTCTCCCTTACGATCAACTGTGCTGTCTGCTCTCATGAAGTAAACAGCCATCAGGGCAACAAATCCAAGCATCAGAATTACCCCAGAGATTTGATACTGGAACAGAATCCAAACAAGATAAGAATTAAGCACCCACCTTATTCACCCATACAGCAGCTAATGGATAAACTACCTATCACAGGTGAGTAAATTAAAACCATTGAACATTAGTGCTTTCAGCTGCTGGCAGACAGCATTTCTAGACACATCACTTCAGGTGAGGACCGTGACCTAAATAGGGGTTGGTTTGTGTAAGGAGTTATCTTTTAATTTTTTGTGTGCCAACATGTCAAAACTGAGCATTTCCTCTCAGACCTTCAGATTAGTTTGACATTGACTTTTTAGTTTAGTGTGGGACAAATGGGTGTTCAGCAATATCTCCATCAAAAAACAAAGCAGGAAAATCCACAGCACAAAATTAACTGTGAGATCAAGCGTAGTAGTACTGTAAAGGGGAAAATCATACAGTCATGGGGAAAAAAACAGAGGTGGGAGAATTCCCTGTCCTATGGAAGGCAATATGCGATTCAGAGCTGAGCATTTGGACCCTTCCAGGCAGGAGAAGTGAGTCTGGGAAGGAGAAGTCAAGTGGCTGTAGCTATAAATGTGAACTCCTGAAATGGCACATACGAAAATTGAGTGGAAGCCAGTTTGCTCTGAAAGCATCTGTTTCAGTTTCTATGTGGATAGAGCCTCTTACTTTTCATTTTCTATGCTTTTTTTTAGATCTACAGCACTACCATCAAGTTCAAGGCAGTGATTTGACCTAGATAGAGAAAAATGCTTTTAAACCAACTAGCAACGTAAAATTTTGCCTTCCTGCTTGTTTGCCTTTTCACTGATGGCAAAGAGAATCCCACCACTTTTTAATGGTTGTGAGTTTCACCCTGGGAACAATGAAGGCACAGGTTTTAGCAGACATTTCTCAGGCCAGAGGTGTGTTTTGAAATCATATCTTGGCTGTCACCATGCTGTGATGCTGTAATGCCAGGTGCTACAAGCATGCAGAATTAATCAAGTGATTCCATAAGCTTCTTATGGCGAGACCAAGCCTGAAGGACAGCCTGTCCAGTGTCAGACAGCACAAGGCTTCACAAGGTAGGGTGAAAAGGGGTAAGTGAGGCCATAGAATGAATTTCAACATGTTATATAGACAAAATTCCTTGTGTGTTATATGGAATACAGTAGGCTCAGAGGAACTGCATGTAATCAGTGCTTATTTGCAGCAGGAGAAGAAATACCAGCACCATTTACTCGCTTGGCTCTCATTAGCACCTGTGCTAATGAAGGAAGTGAGGCTATTTTTGCATGAGCAGGGTTCACTGTTCTGAGTGAGGGCTACAGAATTGGGGTCCACATTACTCCTGCTTGGCAAGGTTTGATAAACCAGTGAGGGGTTTGTCACTCGCTTGCTTACCAGTAGGATTAAAACCTACAAGGATTACCACAACAAGCAATAAAATCATTCTTCTTTATCTGCTCTGTCTTTCCAGAAGCGTCAACGTCATCTCAGCCCTTATGAGCAAATGTAGTGCATCTCAATAATTACCATTTTGACATCTTTTTGATTGTTCACGCTTAATTTCACGCTGGAGGACTCATTAACCATCGGGGATGCTTTCAATGCTCTTTTCACAATCTGAAAAACAGAAATGTATGCAAGGGGAAAAATAAAGCTTTATGGCAGCATTTGTAGAAAGTCAGTTACAGACTGAAAAAGCAGGTCACTGCCATTGCTTTATATAGTGCTCTGAGATTAAAGTACAAATGTGTGCAACGTTCTCTCTGTTATGGATCTTGAGTGACATTAACAGATTCCAGTGAGGGAGAGAGTCCCCTGCAGTTCTTCCCTGTGCTGTCTACACAGAAGAACCTCTGCAGTACTTAATGTGTAAACAACTGCATCACTGCCTCCTCAGGTTATCATCTGATAGCCTTTTGTCCCACTGTAGGCTAACACGTTTGCCAACCACTAACAGCTAAGTGCAAAAACCATCATTGCATGTGTGACTCTATGATTACAGAATCATAGAACCGTTTGAGTTGGAAGGGACCTTGAAAAGCCATCTAGTCCTACTGCCTGCACTGGGCAGGGACACCTACAGCTCTCAGGCTCCTTCTTTCTTCCTATGCACGTGAGTTGTCTTCAGTGCTGGTGTCTTTTTCAGAATGGATTCTGTTAACAGGACATGAACCAGATAGGGCAAAATATAAACTCCATCCTTACTTCTCCTTCCCTCTATAATCATGAGGCAAGGAAATTAGTTAACTTCTTTTCCAGACAGAATTGCTCCTAGTATTATCACCAGAAGAGGAAACCACAGGAGCAAATCCCAAACCATGTCCCAGCTCAAAGCAGGTGGTAGGGCAGGGAAGTTAGCCACCTGCTTGCTCTGCCTTCTCAAATGCCCAAACCCTTCACACGTGCCTATGAATGATCCCTTCATAATAGCACTGCACAGACACCAGAAGTGAACTTACCTGCTGGAGTCAGTCAGCTGCCACTTATGCTGAGAAGCAAGAAGCACATCCTGGGATATGGTAGATCTGAGGAAGTGATGCCAAATGATACCACCACCTGTCAGGTCCCCAAAATACAGCTTCCTGTCCCTTAGCCACTGGGCATTTGTAGCCTGAAGATGAACACGCTGTGATGATACAAGATACCCATAGCTGTGTGGGTGGTCGTACGTGAGCTAGCTGTAGCTAGTTTTGTCTTGCCAGGCTTGTCCCATCCATCTGGCCTAGTATTATGTATGGAGGTTGGTAGCCCTGCCTGCAGCAGGGGGTTGGTGCTTGATGATCCTTGAGGTCCTTTTCTAACCCAGGCCGTTCTATGATCTTGGACACAGCACAGACATAGCCCCGAAGTCTTCTTGTGGGGCCAACTCAGATGAATGGGAGGGGGTGAATAAAGAGTTGGAGGATGTCCCGGGAGACGGGGGGCGGTGGGTGTGAAACACTGACTTGGGGAATGCAGAGAGGGTCACACGGTGACTGTCAGGTCCTCATCACCTTGAAATCCCATTTCATGTTTTAAGCCCAGTAGAAAGACATGCTGCCTTACCTCAAAGAGCTCATAGTCCACATGGAGAGAGCTCTGACAACAACACAAGTCTGGGTTGAATGCTGAGCAAGGAGACTTAGTGGGAAGAAAATGAGGGGATATTAAGGCAGAAGAGACCAAGGAGTTTGGTAGGAAACTGAGGCAAAGGGGTTTTAAAGGAGGAGCAGAAGGATAACAGCAAGACAACACCAGCTGCCCCTCAGCCCAGGCCAGGGGAAGCCCAGCGCGGCTGCAGGTGTGATGGCTTCAAAAGGACTGAGCTTTGAGAAACAACTTGTTTCAGTTCTCCTTTTCAGCAACAGCCACAAAATGGCTTCAAAAAAAAAAAAAAAAAAAAAGCAGCTTTTCTCTCGAAATATGAGAGTGAACGGATCTCGTTTGTGCCATAATAAAGTCATCTGCCATTTGATTTAAATGAAGCCCTTTTCTTGATGGTTTTGGCTGGGCTGTGTTCCCAGCTGCTATGAGGAACTTGTGAGAATGGTATTAAATACATGGGGGGTGGAAGGGGAGGGCACCACTTGGAGTTTAATTTTCACAAAAGAAAACAGGGCAGACAGGCAGAACTCTTTAAGAATAACACTGTAGCAGGTCAGTAATTAACGATGGCTCCCTCTAAGCTTTCAGAACTTTACCAGCTGCCAATCTGAAGACCAATAAATACAAGCACTACTTAGTGCTGCTCCACAGGCAGGAGCCCAACTCAGCACCACAACTGCACAGCACACACAGGAGACTGCTGTTTCCAGCATTGATTTCTCCCAGCTCCCCAGATATATATATATAGTTATTTCTTGTCTCCATCAGCATCAATTCTTTTCTTGGATTTCAGAGACAAGGATGAGGCTTTTTCGGTACATGCTATCTTCCCCAGCAGATGATTGGAGGTTCTCATAGGTACGAGGTGCGTCCCTGTCCCCATTGCCACCCCAGCACTCTCAAGAGCTCTTCCATGTACTCACCATCCTGGAGGGCCTCCCGTGTGGCTGTCCTGCTGCAGTCAGATGTTACATCCAACTATGCACACAGGAGATGGTGCACACACACCAGCAGATTCATTTCAGGTTCTTCTGCTTTCTTCTTCCTTCAGCTGCAGATTAGTTCCCCTTAACCTCCGAGTTTCATGATGCATACTAATAATTAAGAGTCCCATGTTGCCATCTGGACGTCGCTACCCGATTCTTAGACGCTCATCTCCACCTGCTTGATATAATTATACTCAAATAGGGCAAAATGAATACAAAAAGAAGGCGGTAGAGCAGATTTGAAGCCTGCTCACCATCCAACTCACTCCTGAACTTACTGCTTTATACATATTACCCACCAGCAGGACCACCCCACTGTTAAAGCAGGGCTGGGTCAAGGTGAAGATGCTGCCATCCTTTTAGGCTCAAATTAAGCAGAAAGCTGAAGTCAGCATCATGCAGGAGCCAGGCTTTGTCTGCCCTCAGGGAAGTGGTAACTCCAGCAAGCACCCATGCTAAAGGTCCAAACTTCTTCTAGAAAATGCCCATGTTTCCCCTGCTGTCCACTACAGACCAGCCAGTGCCTACCGCTCCTTCCAGTTTTGGATCATGGAATCACAGAATATCCTGAGTTGGAAGAGACCCACAAGGATAATTGAGTCCAAGCCCACAGCATCACCCAAATCCAACCCTCTGTCCAAGAGTGGTGTCTCAGCGCTCCCTGAGCTCCCTACAGCTTACAGCTGTAGCTGTGACTTAGGATGGAAGTGGGTTTGTGGAGCAACGTAGAATGGTTTATCTGAGGAAAAAAAAAAAAAAAAAAAAGACTGGCAAGGTTCTGGGCAAACAAGTGGTTTGCTTCACATCTCCACTTCTGTTCCCTCCTTCTATCAGTTGCCACCTTCCCACACACAAAGTAAATACATCTCTCACAGCCATATGCACTCTGGTTAGCAGACTCCCTCTAAAAACCATGCTCGGTCTCTGGTTTGTTAGAAACATGTATTAAAGTACACGGTGGAAGATCTTTAAACGCGTTTGTGGGAGGTTTGCTATGAAGAAGCTGCCAGCTTAACGTGCTCTCACCTTGGAGAGCTCCTAATAGACAGGAATGTCGCTACCACCACAGAGATTACTACAAAATCACACTCTGGTTTGCACGAGGACGAAGCCGCTGGGTCTGGGCACCAGCAGACAACAGAAGGACGGAAGCAGAACAGCCCGGGTCCTCATGCCTGAGAGGAGAAACGCTCTGCTTATGCTCTGTGCCAAAAGACTGCAAAATTAGCTGAAAGAGAATGTCATTTCAGGTCAAGAGCGCTGAAATGGTTCAGCTGACAAGCCTACAGAAAATTCCAAAGTCTACATAAAATTATGGCTTTCAGTTTGGAAATGTTTTTAAAGATTTACTCACAATTTCAACTGTTTGAATAATTCACTAAATACCACGAAGTATTAACCTCAGACGTGAAACATTTAGCACATCACATATCATGGAGCCATAGAATCATTGGAGTTGGAAGGGGCCCTTAAAGGCCATGTGGTCCGCCTCCCCTACACTGAGCAGGGACACCCACAGCTCCATCAGCTGCTCAGAGCCCCGTCCAGCCTGACCTGGGCTGTCTCCAGGGATGGGGCACCACCACCTCTCTGGGCAGGGTGCTCCAGGTTCCATATCTGGAATAATTCTTTTCAGTACAACATTCAGAGCTCGCTAGCTGTATTTTGGTTGGGAGAAGTGTTGATTTCAATGTAAAAGAGGCCAGCAACTACTGTAGCTCTGATTGCTCCTTCAGAGGGAACTTTTCTGTCTCATCACTCCTCTTTCATTGCCCCTCCAGCTGCACCTAGGAAGTATGACCTACAAACATTAGGGAAAACTTCAATATCTTCTACCTTTGCATTACAAATATTACATTCCTCCTCTTTGATCTGCAAAGCTCCCAGTGGTCTCACTAATTCACAGCAGTTGCTTTCCCTGGGTGAAGACGTGCTACAGCTCTTACAGCCCACCAGGCCACCAGCAGGCAGAAGAAACCGTTTCTCCCTGTGAGAGCCCACCCCCAGCTGCCACCGTTGATTTCAAAAGGCTACTTTGCAAGGCATCCAAACTCAAATACCTCTCAGCACCGCTGGGAAAGCCTGTGGTGAGGCAACAGTGAGTGCAACTCAGCCCTGTGCTCTAGTTTGCCAAGTGGGGCAGGTGAAGCTGAAGCTGTGCAGAGGGAAAGGAGGAGTAAACGTTGTTCATGAAGTGCCAGGAAGGATGCGAAAGTCAGAACTCCAGGAAGAAAGAACAGGGATGTAGCCAAGAGAAGAATTTCACAGATGTAAACTCCAATACATATAAATTGAGGGCACAGGAGTGGGTAAAGTCACCATTTTCTATCATTAGCACTGGGGCATAACCATACCCGGGCTGGGTTTAACCTTTAAAAATAATCATGGCAACACAGTAAAATAGTATTCAAACCAAAATTAGTGATCACTGTGCCATACTCATCAGTAAGACCACCCTCAGGCAACGGGACATGCAGACTTCGTCCTGTACCTCTGGGGGCAGAGGTGAGGGGACCCCCATGTCCCATAGGCCTCTACGTATCTGTGCCAGCCAGGTGCCAGCAGAAGGGATCCAGGTGCACTGTCAGCCTCCAGCTGCTCACAATCCTTTCCCTAACCTGTGCTCATTGACAACAATATAAACAGGTAGTGAAAAATCTGGTATGAACATACGCTCCCCTCCCCCAGATTAACACACAGAAACCCAGAGTTGTAGTGTCACATGATAAAAGAATGATTTATTAGAGCAACTTTATGATAAAATTATATAAAATAACAATTTATTATTATTTTTTTTTCTTAAAGATGTCCACAATATCACCTTGGAACAAAATGTACAGATATACTGCCTATAATCCAAACAAAAATAAATTACCATTCAAAAACAAAACAAAAGCAGAAAAAAAAAATGAGGGTGGGAGAAACGAATCAAAATTGTACACAGCATTTCAAGAGGGCGTGGGAAAGAGAAAGTCATTAATCAGTTCAAGTTATACCGACGTGTTTCAGCTTTACTCTCAGACAGCTCAGCTTGCATTTGTGCTGCATGCAAATGGAATGATCCAGTGAACAGTTCAGAAGAGCAGAATCAGCAGCATAACGACAGCAGATAGTGAAATAGGCACGATTCAGCACGGGGCACATTGATGTGGACAGGTAGCTCTGTCTGGTCTTTGCAAAAGTTATGCACATTTACCCAACTTCAAAAATAGCTACTGTGATCCGCAACACAAGAAAAACTAGTAGAATTTGCACTTATTTACACTTTTTTTTCCACCTTTTTTGTTTTTTTTTTCCTTTTTTTCTTTTTCTTTCCTTTCTTCCCAGTAGGCTGGATGTAAACATTCCACTAGTTTTACCCTTACTAAAGTACTCAAAGATGATGCCGACTTTTCTCCTGGAGCACAACCACGACAGCACGTGGCTGTAGCTCAGTTAAGGTCCTCGCTAGCAAAGCTCCCACACATTCTCGCAGGAATTTACATTCATTCCATCAGAACAAAAGAACAGGTTTTTACATTTGAAAGCGTTGAACTGAGAACGTGGTTTTCAAGTATAGCAGAAGAACCCAGGGTTGGAATATTGAAAGGTGCTCGTGGCGTCAGGCACCCCAAATCCCCTGGGAGCCCAAGAGGGCTTGAGCACCTGCTTCCCTGCAGCTTTGAAAATCCCACCCTTGGTTACATTTCTTTAGTCAAATACAAAACACATGAAAGCAAAATGGTATGAGAACTGCCCACGGGTCAGGGCTGCCCCACCAAGCTCCACACGCAGCCTGCCGAAGCCATCATGTTTCCTACACACTGAGCCTGGGCAGCAGGATACACCTGGGGAGTTACACTGCAGTCACACAGAGGCGTGTTTTCATGGCCATGCACCATGAACGACCAAAGGATAAAGGAGCTGTAGTTGTGTGGCTCGCTCTTTGGCTTATTGGAGCAGACAAGTGCAAATGGAGTGTATGTATTTCAGAAGCGGCGAACACAAGAAAAGATCGGTTGCATTTCATCACTAACAAGAGTGTTTCGAATACATAGCATGGATGCTGTGTCAGCACACAGAAGCACTGCGTATTTTGGCTGAATCACAAATGAGTCAAGCTGTGCATCTTCCCCCCAGCCCTACATACACACGTTCAAATTGTAAGTAGACATGGACTGCTGCATCCCGTACTTGAAGAGGTCCCATGTTTGGTGGGCTGATGTCAGGTGGCTGCAGGCTCTCTCTCCAATTCAGAGCAAAGCAATCAAGGATGAAAATCCATTCCTGATGTGTTCACCAAAGAAGGAAGAATCAAGTAATTTTCAAGTGAAAGTAAACAGAAGTCACAACAAGGATGTGTTGCAGGGAAACAAAATCCACTAGCGCATAGCCAGGAAGATGCAGAAATGTAGTGAACAATAAAAGTCAGATGTTTGAGTAATCCATGTGTTTCTACAGCAAAACTGAAACTAACAGCAACGCCTTATCTGTGAAGGTCCTTCAACTCCTAGTGAGTTGGGGTAGCACCTGGACATACTGAGCCCTAACAAAGAAGGGCATATGACATGTGTCATATGTCAGGAACAATACCACCATGTAGGATATTCATCATGGACACAGCCAGGCATCTCAAGAAAAGACAGACCAGAATAAGCAACCAAATGAACACATTCAGTATATTACAGGCAGAAGAACGTATAGTGCATATATTACAGGCAGAAGAACATCAAGGGCAAATTCTTTTTTCTTTTCTTTTATTCTGCTTTCATTTATGTGAAATTCAGCAGATTTCTTCATGGAAGTGCATTTCCACGCAAGCAGATGAGTCTTATAACCTGCTCGAGATCTTGGAAGGGTATCTGAACTTACTGTTTGCCAGGCAGCATCTTGCAGAGTCAAGAGAAGTCAATGGCCTGCTGGCACCCTCCCATCACAGGACTGATCCTGTTTCTGCTGAAATTGACTGAAAGCCCTCATGCTCTTTGCTAGTAAGATAAAACTCTCTGTGAGCATCCCTACTTATTGAAATTATTTTAGCTGGCTCCCACTTCCACAACTTTCTAGCAGAAAAGCTCAGGTAACTACTGAAGCTAACTAAGGGATCCACTACCACCCCAAAATATAAAGTCAGCACACAAGAAGCAGCAGTCAAGCTTGGGGTTCCACTTTCACTGGTTAAACTACACTGTATGAGGGCAAAGTGGAACTCATCTGTTCACCTTTTCCAGCAAATGTTTCCTCCATGACTATGGAAGGACTTCTCTATCTGATTACTGCTTGTGGACCAGGAAATATGACAAAGGAATTACTACAAGATGGAGAAAACTGGGAGCAAACACATCTGGAAGAGGTCCCTTCAAAAAACAAACCTTTTGTTCTTAAAAGTAAGAAAAACTGCTTCGGGTTTTGCAGTATAACTGAAAGAGTGAATACAAAACGCAATGCTTTTTCAACAGGAAACTGCTCAGTGCAACTGCACGTAATACTCATTCATGTCTATGAGACAGACAAAAAAAACCAGACAAAATCCAGACAAAAATCCCAAGTATACCAAGTGCTTGACACTGGCAGATAGTCCCTAAGGAATAGCACAGAATAGTTCCTAAGGAACAGCACAGAATGGTGGTTTTCAAGCACTTTTGCATTGAATAAGAAATTCATAGCAGAGCTAACCATAAAGGAGGAGCTACATTTCTGCCATTCTTTTCTGAGTGCCATGAAGTGCACACCAGTTCACAGCAGCTATGCAATTAAGTTTATTACGTGAGCCACTGGAACAGACATTTCTCTTAACAATTAGCTAAATCACAACCATCTCAGTCTTTGGCCCATCCAGGAGCATTTGTAGCTCATTGTGAAAGATTGTACAGCAAATCTTTTGAACCTGTAAAGACAGCAACTGTACCAAAAATTTGGCAAGCTAAACTCTAACTTGACTTTTTGTACCTACAAATAATTTTGGGAGTGAAACATCAAAAATAGCAACTGCATTAGAAGTCGTTACATTCACACAATTAACAACTCTTACACTTGACCAAGAGGGGAAAAAAAGGGATTGTTATGTCTTGTTTTAGTTTTGAGGCTGAAAAAAGAACATATAAATGTACAACTTCAGCGTGGTTGCCTTTTTAAGAGTGCTGAAAAGGACTTCTTAGAGAACTGTAGTGAGAGTTTCTCCTAGAAACCCACTATATTGCACCATCGTTCTGTTGGATTTGCACTTGGATTCCAATGGAGCTGCAATGCTCACTTACACAATTAAAACAAAACAACAAAGCAAACAAAACCAAAACAAATCTAGTACCCAAAAAAGTGTTTCTTAAATTGCGCCTCGTTACCACTGAATCATTCTGAATAGGCTGATGTAAGAACACTCGCACTCCGGCAGTACTGAACGGAGGGTATGCAAAGCCTGTTTGCTTATGGCACACTGGAAAAGTGAGTAAATTGTTACAGATCAGTTTGCCTCTATGCTGAACATGTGCTGCTCCACAGTGCTAGTCTTGATTCAAAGGCATACACAGACTTGCCATTCACCCTCACAGCATAAATTCCTCTCTTCTGTGCAATGTATTAGCAATCTAAACAACTGCTCCACACAAACTGTCCACAAACCACTCACACACAATACTACAGTAGATTACAATATCATAGCAATACAAAATATCAGATCACGTATTTCTCTCCATCTGGAATGAAATTTGTATCTTGCAAGCTAGAAGACCCACAGTTCGACTTCTGTGTGTAGTTTCTCATCTGTGCTGGGGACAAAGTCTCCAGTGTGGATCCAGAAGTGTTAGCAGTCCTGACTTTAGTGGCTGTTGTTTGTTTAGCAGCAGAAGACGCTTTGTTACTGGCAACTACATCCAAGTTTCCAGTAGGGTCAATGATAGCATTTATCACTGGCAAAAAAAAGAGACAGACATATTAGCAGCACTCGGCAGTTTCCAGACAGAAGTTTGCTTCCCTTTATTTTGAAGGCCATAGAACTGTTGGCAGTACTTGTGTTCATTTTAATTATGTTGTTCTCTTCCTCAGCTTAAGCAGCTTTAATAAGCAAAACCTCTCCCAAACTGAAGTTGGAAGGACACTCAACTTTCTGGTCGAATTAGAAAAGACAAACTACATCAGCAAACTGCATATAGCAGGAGGCTGAAATGACTCCTCTGTGTTTCTGTATGTCTTTATTAAGCTTCCAGATGATGTAAGAGGAAGCTACGGAGATCACCTTGCCACCTCTATGGCACAGAGCTCTATGTACAAGATTCAAGTCAGTGTGAACGCTTACACAGTCCAAAAGCAGAACACAACTTAGTGGTGGAAAGAGCTGCTAAATATTTCTTCCAGCAGAACAGACCTCTGCCAGTTCATCTCATGTGAATATCCTAACTACCACAAACTAAGCATTTCCACAGCAACAGTTTCCACATTTCAAAAGTCAACAGTTTTTGAAAACAAAAAAACTGGCAGTACAAAATAAATGTACTGTTCGTTCCATATGCACTCAAAGAGCACAGAGCAAACGATACTTGCAGCCCTTCCCAGCTTTCACTGGCAAATCAAGGCAAATTGTTTTATTCTGTAAAACTTATTGGCATAGGAAAGAAAAAGCACATTTCAAACGACCAACCTTCCAGCTGTTTTTGAACTCTCCTGAGCTCCTTCAGGATAGAACTGATTTCCTAGAAACAAAAGCATCAGAAGAGAGTTAAGGAAAAAATTACTCAACTAATTTAAGAATCTAGCCCTACTCTTCCTGCCCTCTCCAATCAAAAATATTCAGAGTCAGTTTCAACACTGCTTATATAACAGAAAAGACAAATATAGCATTATGGCTGGACTTCGTGATCTTGAAGGTTCCTTCTAGTCTCGATGATTCTGTGATCTGTATTTAGGTGTATCTGGTCAGTGTGTGGGACCTCTGCTCTGCCTTACTTTCTCCAAGTGCTACTACACCACCCAGTTCATAGCCACAATGGTTGAGTAGATTTGAAATGTTAGTCAGATGAACTGTCCACATAGCTGGACACTAACTGCACAAAGGCTCGTTCACACTCCTACACCACCACATATACAGAGATGTCTGGAACCAAAGCAATTGGCCATGTGTATGCTGGTGTAGTGCTGAACCTTTAGACACAGGTCCTGCACAGGTCCTGGCATTAGTTGGGCTTGCTGAGACCATTATTACACTGAAATCCATGCTGGCAGTCCCCATAAATAAGAGCAAGAAATTATGAGAGCACAAACACCCTATGGATGAGGCACATTTTTATTGCCCCATGATAGAACTATAACAGGTGAGAAAAAATACAGGAGAAACACCAATGTGCAATTAAAGCTGTGGCAGCCACACGACAGGTGATGCTTTGGAAGATGTTTAAATGGAATCTAATGACCCTGAACATCTGCTAAGGGACTGGGTATCCAAAGATGAATTATTAAGGAAGAAGGGAAGATTTTGGTGAAAGTGACTAGCGGAACAGCTGGAGGAACTCACACTGTCATACTGAAAACAGCAACAAGAAACAGCAATTGAACACATGCAAATGGACTACCAATTTCAGAAATGGGTTTCAGAAAGGTCACTACTTGTTCTTTTCATTTTTCACAAAGCTTCCATGGACACAAGCCCTCAGCAGAGTACTTGTTCACATGTACCTTGTTTGATGTCTTCAGAATTGGCACTTCGTTTTCAGAGTTAATTTTGGCCTCCATCTCCTCCCAGGTCCTCTCTGAGTTTTGAAACAAAATCCTGCAGCACAAAAATGTGAAACGGGTCTTAAAATTGCCATCCAAAAGCTGATTGTTTAAAAGACTTAATTATCACAAGATGTGGCAACAAAGGAGATTAGTGGATTAGTGACAGGACAAAGCTCCTTTCAGCTGATTCAGGGAAGGACTTTGGATTGTTTGTAATTAATGGCTTCTGGAGCAAGAAGAAGCTTTGTTGTTGCCCAAGCCCTGCAGGCCTTCTGAGAGCCTTGGGAGGAAAGAGCAGACAATCCACCAATAGGAATATATTTTTTTTCCCTCTCTTTCCTCAGGCAGCATTTCAAAGTTAATGCAACAACAGGCATTACAAATCCAGTGCTAGAATTCCAAAGGCCAAACATCTGAGAAAAGAGATGGCAAATAATCACATTACCTCTCCTTCACTACACACTCCATTTCCCACATCAACTCCCTGCACCTTGATAATAAGTCTTTCAAAAATGACAGTTGGTTATCTTCCACAAGCAGACTGACAGCATTTCAGGCCAAGGACAAAAAGTTGCTTACTTCATTTTTTCAGCTAGGTTTTCTGTATTTTCACGGATTGTGTGCGATAACTGGGACACTGGGTTCAGCATCAGGTTGTCAAAGATGACCTAAAATAAAAGAGACAATGAGATAAAGCAATTTTAGCAGAACTGACACATTAAAAAACCTGGGCATTTTCAGAGTAAATGATCTTCACTGAAGCATCTTTATCTACAGGGATGATATTCAAGGCTCAAGAGAGATTAAGATGATGTACAGCTTTGTTGCAGCACTTTGGCAGAAAGATTAACAGTAACCTGTTCAGACTTTTTTCTAGCAGAATAGAGGAAGACAGAGCTGTTTGAAGACACACAATTGCTTTCTATGAGACTTTAGAAGTCTCGCAGAAAGATTCTCCCTCAAAACCAAGAGGGGAACCAAGCGTGCATACACACAAACACACACATAAAACAAAGAACAAACGCTCACAAGCCAAGAACTCCCACAGGCAGTCTCAATGAAACCTTCTAAAGTGATTTTTATCAGATTTCAAGCCACTCTCGTGGTCACATATCCTGGCATTTGGCCAGGCATATCCTGACTCTGGCATGGCTGTTCCAAGGGCAGTTCTGGCAGCATGCCCTCTGCAGAAAAATAAGTCGCCATTACTGCTTATGGAAGAGTATCCATGACATGGAAACATTGACGTTGCACATTTCAAAGTTGAGACATTTGGGGTTTTCCTTTCTAAGAAAAAGTGAAAGAGCCCAAGTGGGCTCCACCGCTGAATGTCTCCTTATCAGTGATCCAGCCTCACATCTTAGTGGAGGAAAATTCCAGTTAGTATCAGCTTTAAAGAGTGACTTTCTATTCCTTTTATTCTCTTTTTAATATTATTTCTCAAGAGCTCTCTTTTGTTGATATAGATGTGTATACTGCAAGTAATGTCATAAGTAAGTTAGAAAGTAAAGAAAAAGTTGGCTTGCCTCCTCACGGTTTCGTGTCCTTGTTTTTTTGGATAGATCATCTTCTCTATTATCATTCATATTTTGGTCAAAACTCTTCAGTTCCACTGATCCCGGAGGCACTTTCTGGTAGTTCAGACTTGCTTCTGGAATGTGCTGCACCAACTTGGAAATAATGAGTAATGAGTCATTAAAATTAGTAGGGAAGGAGGCACACAGCCACTCACTGCAGGTAACGCAGATTTTCAGGCAAGCCCCAGGGGAACACTGATTCATTCAAGTCTTGTTCAGACAGGTATGGGTACCTAAGCACAGTTCTAGACCCCAGTCCTGCAAACATGTACCCACTGGAGTCATCCTATGGAACTCAGTGAGGCTGTTCCACTTTATGCTTTTGAGACTTGAACAAGCAGTTGAAAAGAACACCTTTGCCTTTTAGGAATACAGGCTAAAATTCAAAAAGGCCCTGTTTTCCCACATCTTATGTTTTAATATATCAATGCAACACTGAAGTGACACTAAATCAAAAACCATTTAGTAACACATGGAAGAGATGAAAACGCAATACAAAACCACCGATAATACAGACAATTAACACGAAGAACAGAAACAAGACAGCTACTCATGTCTGGTTGACTGACAGACACAAACTCTGAAAGAAGATGAGGAAAATGAGAGTGACGAGACAGAAGTACAAAAATAATGGGATGGAAAGTGCACCTGAGATGGATATGCCAGCCGAAAAGATCTACGAGCAATCTGTGTTAAAACAGAAACAAAGAGATCAATGCTACTGAATGACTGTGACAGCAGGTATCATAGAATATGTCCTGTTATCTTGGGGCGACATTCCCAAAAGCACATTCCAAAGGACCAGCACTCAATGCCCACCTCACCAGCATGCACTGAAGCCCACGGAGGTCCTGGGCACCAACCAGCTTTGCAGCTCCCACTTGTGGACAGTATTGAGAGAAATTCAACAGCTCTCTGAGCACCAAGAATGGACTAGACACATAGCCCAGGAGGTACTTTGGTTGGCAACAGTACTCTGCTCTTGGGAGGAAACCCTCTAAGGTCTAGGTTCCCCAAACTCTATGCAGTAGCATTCGAGTTATACCCAGTCAGAAAGCATGAGACATTATGCTATGGATGCACAACAGCCAAAATGTTTACCTAAATAAGCTTCCTTTTTTAAGCATCTTTTTGTGAAGTGCAGAAACAGTGGGTTAGGTTGGTTACAGCAGCGAAATAGCATCAGAAGGGAATGAGATACTCCTACAGTCTGGCAGGTCTCAGCACAAGCAGGTGAAAACAGTGTAGGAGCAACTCCTGCTTCACTACTTGAGGGTCTTTATATGGGAGCTGGCCTGAACTCTTGCTTTCTGTTCCGTTGCACAAAATCTTATAACTGTTTGGGTTGACAGGGACCTCAGAGTTTGCCTATTTCCAACCCCCTTGTCATTGGCAGTGCTGACAACTATTAAATCAAGCACCAGCTCAGGCTGCACAGGGCCCCATCCAACTTGGCCTTGAACACTTTCAGGGATGGGGCACCCATAACTTCATCTGCACATCTGCAAGCGTTTCCTCCCATCATAGCAACAGTCACACCGAGCAAGTTAAGCAAGAGCTTATAATAAACGTAAATGGGATCTTCAGCTTTTTGCTATACCAGTATCAACTTTGAAGAACACAACTGTGCAGGACTCTAACATGAAGAAGTGGTGGTGCTTTGGGCTGACCCACTTGACTACCCTTGCAGCAGCTGAGCTTTCAGCTTGGCTGCTCAGCTCTGTAGAAAGCTGGGTCCTGTGACACCTACACACACACAGCCTAAGGCTTCAGAAGGCAGGAATCACAAAGGTTTCACTCTTGCTGAACACATGTTGGTTTGGTTTTGCTTAATTTGTAGCAGGATTCAGCTCAACATTACTGGAATCTGGATTACCGTGTGCTATACAGCTGACAGCTATGAAAACAAAACCACATGCAGGGGGGAACTCAAAACCTCCCTGCCTAACATCCAAGCAAACACTGGACTTGAAGGGACAGAACATGAAGAATAAGGTTTAAATCTAAAGCTCTATCTTAAACTTTTAAGAGAACACACACAATTTAACTTTTAATCAAGCTCTGTAATAAAAGCAATTCTACTAAAAGCAATTTGTGTGAGGCTGAGAAATGTCACAGCACACACAGGTCTAAAGTGAAGCTTCTGGTAAAGTACCAAACCCTGAGAAGTGATTCCAGTGTCAGCACTTGTTTCTGAGTTTTCCTCCCGGTTTCTTAGAGCTGGTGCAAGTATTTAGTAGTAGAAAATCAAGGCCTAGTGGAATGGCATACAACACTGCTAAAGCTATAAAAGGTGGGCACATAGTAAGCATTGCATATTCACATGTTTTCTGTTACCAGATGTTCTGCACAACATTACCATTATTACTAGAGTCATATAGTAGTTTCTCATCACTGTGTCCTCCCCACTATGAAGTTGTTCACAGTGCTTAGCATCACACATCCCAATCTTCAGAGATTTCCTATCACCTTCCCTACATTAAGCTGAAGTAATTATTTGAGCACCAATTCATCAGAACCCTTCAGAGGCAGATCTGGAAAGATACCTACTGACTGTAGTCCAGTTCCAAAGATGTGTATTTATTAAACTCCACATCAGTTTATATTACTCTTATTCATAACATGACCCTGAAATGCACAGTTCAGAACCCCAAGCTATTCAGCTCTTTGTCTCAGCATTAGCAGCAGAAAGCTGTGATGATTCAACCAGTTCCTGGCTATCACTAGCACTGGGCAGCTCCACCAGTGCACAGCAGCAGCTCTGAACATTATCTACAGTATAGCTCTGCAAAGTCACATCATAGAGAAATCCTCAAGTAGCTTGCATCCCTGCAGTCCTGGCAAGGCATTACTACCAGGGGCACTGAAGCCCAGCATTCTGCACAGAGTAGAAGCGCCCCCAGGCTGAGTTCTGCAGGTATCACTGCTACCCAGCTGCAGGGAACCACACACTGTGTATGTTGACTGAGGGCTGCACCCTTCAGTGGCACCCTGCAAAGATGGAGGTGCGCTGCTGTTGAGGAAGGAAGTGGGTGCTGGTCATTGCCAACCCACAGTAAAAGGTTTCATTTGCAAATCAGAAGTAAGGTACATTTGTCACCTTGGCTGCTCAAAAAGAGCAACACAAAAGGCAGTTTTGCAGGTGTGGCATTTGCATGTAAACAAAGCAATAAAACACTGTCTCAGAGCCTGAACTTATTGCAAAATGTTTGTGTGCTCTGGCTCAAAGCTAAACAACACCTGGGGACAAAACCCTCCCTGGGAAGGCTGCAGCTGGCTGGGGTTTAACAGGAGCACAGCCTCCTACACGTGATCCCACAGGAATCTCCCCAGACTTCTGCTTTGCACCTTCAGCAGGGTCACGGGGCCTCCAACTCCTCTCCTGGCAGGCTAACAAGTTTGGCCTCTGCTTTGAATCCTGTTTAGTCAGGCCTCTAATTCTCACAACAAAGACAAATGAAGACCAAGAGGCCCAGCTGAATAGCAAATAAAAAAAAAAGAGTAAGATTTTTAAACCCACACTAGTGGTAGGCAGGAGGGAACTGGGATTTATACAGCAGCAAAGGCAATCTTACTTTAGCAGGATGAATTTAAGCTGAGTCCCTCAGCAGCTGCACCAGTTGAGTTAAATTACCAAGTGGTCTCCATTCTCCCCTCCATTACCCCCTTCACTCTTGCTCACCCCACTGGCTGTTCACAGGTCCTGCACACTTGCTATGCATTCAGAGGCCAAGATTTCTGCCCTAGGGGATCTTACCTCTTCTCTTGCTGATATGGTGGAAGCAGGAGTGTTGGGCACAGAGCTGAGGGAGGTGCTCGGTCCTGTCCCTGACGAACTCTGCGAGTCCCCATCTCCAGCAACATCGTGAATCTCTCGAGCAAGGATGGCCACATCCTTCACCAAGGTCTGGCTCAGCCTGAAGCACAGCATGCAGCACAGCGGTTAGGGCCCATGATATAACAAGCCTCAGATTCATAAAACATCAGTAGAGCAGCCACAAAAGACTTTTTTTTTCCACTGGCAACCACAGAAAGTTTGCATGACTTATAACCTCTGCAGAGCTTTGGGTGCCTTGGCACAGTACTGAGGAACACTGTCTGCATACATGAATAACAAAATAAATCCTCTCCTGTATCCAAGTTTCAACACAGATTTGAAAAACAAACTCTAGTGACTACACATTAGCAAAAAGTGTTGGAGGTGATCCATAAAGAAGTTCTACATTATTGTTTCCCACTCGTTTCTTTTTTTTAATAGAACAGGGTCGCTTCTTCTACTTGGGAGTTTTGTTTTCCCTTAAAAAGATCACAGAAGGAAAGCGAGAGGAACAAAGCCATTGGTGACCATTATACTCATGACTTATTTTCATGCTTGAAGGGTTTAAGCAGGAGGAAAAAAAAAAATGAAAGCATTCCTCCATCATGCAAAAGAACAGTAAGTTCTTCAGCCTTATGGAAATGACCCCAGTACAGCATCCTATAACATGGCTAGAGCCTTTCTGGAAAGAGAGCAACTCTGTTCTTTATCACATAAATAGTAAAAACCTGACAGTGTATTTCCTTCTCCCTTGTGGTTGAAAAATCAAAACATGCCTCAGGATCTCCACAAGGGATGAGGCGCTACTGGGGCTGTGCAGGACACAGCTCAGAGTGATGTAACTGTCAGAAACCTCAAGCCCCATGCCAGGTGTGCAGGGAGCACTCAGTGACTGCAGCACTCTGCTCTGGATCTCAAAACCAGTTTTGAAGACTGGATTGTTACAAGCACAGACTGAAAACAAAAAGATGCTCAGATGCAAAGTAGTTCGTGGTTATAAAAAGTCTTCCAGCTAGCTAGCTTCATCTGAGAGATGATTTCTCCTTTAATTGGAAAAAGGACCAGCAATGTAATAAAGCTGTCAGCCCACGGAAGCATTTCCTTGGAATGAAAATGTGTAATTGAAGTAAGAAGCAGCAGTCTGATCTCTGCCCAAGGTGCCCTGTCTGTGCTGGTTTCGGACAGAGCTGTCACTGATTGCATCCGTTCTGTGATTCGCTTTCTGTAAACAAGTGACATTTTCCCTTTTAACTCTCCCTGCCTCCTTTAAACCCCTCCCAGTTAATTTGGGAGCCGCAGCGGAAATCAGAACGGCAATTAGGAGGCAGACTGTGACCGAGTTCTGCAGTGTGCTGAGCCAGACGAGTCTGATGCAACTGCTTATTTATAGCTCCTGCAACCCGGAGCGCCCGCCCGCGTCAGGAACGCTGCTACGAGGGAAGGATATGTTTCACACATGCACACTCCTACAGCACAGGTAGGGCAGCTTGTAACAGGCTGCCCGCAGCGTTCAGCAAAGGAAAAGCCTTTGTAGCAGCATGCGCTACATCTAACGTGGAAATGCTGACCCAAAGCAGACAGAAGACAGCTCCCTTCGTCCAAAGTATTTCAGCTATGGCAGCACAACGGAAGACCAGTATTTCTGGAAAGTTGGCACAACGCAGTCACATATTAGAGATGTCAAACCTCAAACGCCACTGTTTAAAAAAAGCATCTATTTGCTTCGCTGCTCAAGTCCTCCAGGCAACCGCAGGACCACCAGGACACAATGGCTCTCTATCCACAGACATCGGGCTAAGCAACAACTCATTTAGATACAGACAGATTTTCTTGTCTGGATTCAATTGTGCCAACCAAAGAGGTTTCAGCCCTGCAGCGACTGCTTACTGCTCCCTCACCGGCTTCAGGCAAAGCAGCTTCAACAGTTTACATCCTCAGCCTCTGCTAATCCATCTGCAGAGAATTAGGGCAGTTCACATGAACTGGTCCATGCACACAGAAGCCTTCTAGCAGGTAGCAGTGATAAGCAGATAACAGATGCGTGTTTTGACAGACTCAAAGCTAAAAGAGGATACCTGTCCACAGCTCAAACAAGCAATAAACCCAGACACAACCCAGCTTCCCTGCACCTCAGCATTTCCCAGACAGAAGACACAAAGAGCACTGCCTAGCACAGGCCGTAAAGCTCCATGAAAACAACCCAAGGGGAGAACACCTCTCTTATGAGGGCAGGGTGAGAGCTAGGGCTGTGCAGCCTGGAGAAGAGCAGGCTCTGGGGAGAGCCAAGAGAAGCCTTTCAGTATCTAAAGGGGAGCTGCAAGAAAGAAGAGGGCAGGCACTACAGTGGGGTCTGTCGTGATAGGACAAGAGGAAATGGTTTCAAACTAAAAGAGGGGAGATTTAGACCTAATACAAGGAAGAAGTTGTTTTACAATAAGGGTGGTGAGGCACTGGCACAGGTTGCCCAGAGAGGCAGCGGATGAGACACCCAAGGTATGGCTGGACAGGGCTCCGAGCACCTGATTGAGCTGAAGGTGTCCCCTGTTCACTGCAGGGGATGTTGGACTAAATGGCCTTTAGAGGTCCCTTTCTACTCCAATGATTCTATGATTTTATTCTAGGATAACATATCAATACCCAGATACAAAAAACAATCCGACTGAGTGCCTCTTCCTACCTCCACTCATAGGTTTGAACACTAATGCAAACCCAGCCAACAGAAAGTATGTGGCCCGACATCCCACCTCCTCACCTGGCTATTTCTGCTATCTCTGCTGTCTGTGCCATGAAGTTGTAGGGGTCGGGATGGTCATCAAAGTCTTCATCGTCATCTGTCTCTCTGCCGTTGTGTTTCTGCTTGCCCAGCCCAGAGCCACGTATCCTCGGCGTCTGTGTGGCTGTTGAAGTATGGGAGCGTTTGTGTTTAGGGGAGCTGTGATTTGAGCCATATTCTTCCTCCGAAGTAGAAGTGTAATCTGAACCCTGCGGTCTCCGCCTTGATGCTTATAAAAAATGAATTGGTTTCAGACCAAGGAAAGTGAAGAATCACTACAAAAGGGCACAGAGGTAACACAATACTAGCCCAAGAACACAAAGGGAAGAGAGCTTCTGTGCAGTTTTAAGTCAAAAAGCACATTCTCAGAGCTTAATTCAAAGCTGAACACTTTGATGGTTCACATCCACTATACAAATTTGGAGGGGGAAATTTGAGTGCGAAAGCAGAATGACTGCTAACAGCTCCAACGCATTAAATTAGTACCACAGCCTCGGTTCTCCATGCACAGAAGCTCTGTATGTAAGCAGACTCCTCACAATCCCACAGACATCATTATCTGAAAGGAGCCCCATTTTCAAGTCTGTGGACACCTTACCAATTATGAGAACAAGCAAAAGAAGGGTGGTTTTCTGTGTTTGTTTTTTTTTTTTTTTTTCGAGTGAGGGAGAGATGTGATGTGTGGTTCTATTTGTCCACACCCCACATTGCTCTCCTGCCTCGCCATCCCTGTTAATGACACCCTACAAAAAGTACCCACATGGGAAGGCAGGCAGGACTGGCTCCAAGCCCTGCAGCCAAGCAGAGCACCCAGTTGTCCCAGCCAGTTCTGAGAAGATCCAGGGCCTCGCTCCACAGCAAACATTGAGGTGCCCAGCAGTAAACTCCTCACTTGAAATTGGGGCTTCCACAGTTCCCCCATCTCACTGCACTCCTGACAGACAGTGCTTCATTCCCTTCCGTCTCTCCCTGGAGAATGAAGACCCACCAGACACAAAGCCAGCCAGGTTATTTAAAATTACAACACCTGAAAGCTTCACTGTGTTACAAAGATTATAATGCTAAATGTTTGAAAGTGAATGAAGCCAGCATCATTAATCATGCAAACAAAAAATAATGAATTTGGCACAGAAGATGGAGATAGAAACTACAGACTGTTACCACACAGAGAAAGAAATTGTTCCTAGACGTTATCTCAGCTATTTAAAGGTCTTGGCTTGAGATTAAAAATGTTTGTATATACAGAAAAATAAATCAGCTCGTATTCCACCAGCAGAAAAGTATTTCATTAAAAAAAAATAAAATTAAAAAACAAGAATCAAGAGGTCACCCTGTCATTGAACAGGGATTTCAAAAGCTAAGGGCCTGACTTACCAACCCCATACACCAAGGGAAATCAGAATCAAGTCCCTTAGCACCATTCAAATTACCTTGAGCAAACAAACCAAGTCCACAGAGGAGCGGGGGGGACCAGTCCTTCTTCTCTTTCCAAATTGGCTACTTGGATTATTCTGTCATTATCTGTGCTTTTCACACAGTTCCCTTGGACTGCCTGACATCTACTGACATCTGCTGTCCCCACGCCAGATATTTCATTCTGCTCCTCTGTTGGTGAGATCAACTTTCTCCCACTGGGACAGCTGGAAACCATAGTGGGTAGCTAAACGTTTTAAGAAACCCTTGAATCAATCAACGACATCTGCCTCCTCACTCCCAAAGCCTGAAATTTGGTATTTTCAAGGGTTGTTGTGTCATGCTCAAAAACCTCTTGATAGAACTGTGCAGCGTTTTGTTTTAGTCCCAGAAACGGGGCTCTGGGCGTTCATTCACAGTGTCTGTAACATTAGTACAAGCAAATGCACCACACACCCGCCACACCACTACAAAGCACGAGGATGCCTACTTAAAGCTTGTGCAAGGTCCACAATCCTATCAAGGAATTAGGAGGTTAGTATTTTAAGAGCAGCTAATTCAAAGAAAAGATTAGCGTCATCTGCTGCAACTATGCACAAGGTGTTAGGATGCTGCTATGGAGCTCCGGAAATCAAAAACCAATTCATTTAAAATACAAGAACTGGCCAGCTCTTATCGTTTTTCTCCAAATGATTTGAAGTATGTGGTCCAAAGGCAGGGAGATGTGAAGAGTACCTCCTGTTTGGAAAACTCGGACCACGCCATCTCGATTTGAGTTTGTTATTGATTAACACAAAGTCAACAGTAGAAACATTTCAGAGAAGGCAGGAGAGAGACTGTACATACTCTTAGCTTACTCATGTTCTGATTTACATGCATATACAAATATATAAGGAAAAAATCATTAAAATAAAGGGAAGCTGGATGTGCTGAAACAATTCAAAACAAGCAGCAAATAACATTTTTAGCATGCAATAAAAATGAGCAGTGCAAGAAGGACACTTATTTCAAGGGTATGAAAGAAAATGAACAGGGCATATTTTGTACTCTGAAGAGCCTTTATAAAAACACAGATCTGCTCAAAACAGCATCCCTCTCAGCAAGCCGATGAAACTCAACCAGTGGGGTTCCTCCTGTCCCTTTAGCCACCCCAGTCATTCCTAAAAACCTGAGCACATCTGCTTCATCACATTCGTGGCAGGTCAAGGAGTCTGGGCACAGAGCAGGGCTTAGATCGAAGGTGTAAGCAATATCTGGCACAATTACCAATTGCCAATTACCGTGCCAGAGCTGTCTTTCGTGTTATCCCCTCCCACCTCTTAATTAAAGGCTCACTTAATTATGACGAGTGTTGATACTGTGAGAGTTTGCTCACAATGCTGCTGAGTGCACAGCTAGAGGGCAAGAGAGCCCCCAAAACTCATCCTTGTGGCTGCCAACTGTGCATCTTTCTTAACTATGGCAAAGCTGCATGAAAGAACTCAGCAGAGGGAATCTCTTGGAGCGACCAAAGTGAATTGTCCCATTCCACATAAGAACATGGTAACAACCTTCAAAACCCAGGGACATTTATCAGTTTTGCTGCTTCAGATGCCTTCAAACCTGCTACCTTGGACATTAACTGTCATCAACAACATTGCAAGCATTCTTGGAGCAAATTTCTTATCTTACAAGTCAAAGAAAAGCAGAACTGGTTTAGAAAGGCATTAAATTCTATCTTTTTCAACAACAACAAAAGGCTAATATTCTCCTGCTAGATGGCAGCTGGTTGCTGAAGAAATGAAGTTAAGGGGAAAAAAAGCCAAACTGCTGTGTGCAATATCCTCACAGACAACACCCCATTAACATCTCCCAGGGTACAAGAGCTTCTCTGTTACCTCCAAAGCCCTTTGCCCAGGAAGCACTGCAAACACCGCACTGTCCAGTGTATAAATCTGGGCAATACAAAACAAACATGAAGCAGGAGCACTTACTGGAGGTGGAGGAATACTTGACACTGCTTGAGCGGGTCCTACTGAACGGCTGCTTGGCGGAGGCAGCAGCTGCTGTTTTCCTCGCTGCAGCTTGGATCTCCGACACGGTCGCCTTCCGATAGGACTCCACGCTCCGGCCAGAAAACCCCGTCCTCGATTGCGCTGTCTCAGAGTCGCTGGGCACCGTAAATGAACCTGCCCGTTTCCTCGGCATGGCGAGGATGTCAAGCCGGGACAGCTTTTTTGTCTCTGTGGACTGCTTGGAGCCTGGAGCAGCGGCTTCGGGGTTGGAAGCTGTTTTCTCGGTATCAACACACTCGTTGTCTGAAGCATCTCCCAGCCGGGCCCGACGCAGCTTTGAGGCCCTTGTGGGCCGCGGGGTGGATAAGCTGTTGGAGCGGGTGAGAACTTGTTGGATCTTCTGCACATTCGCCGTTGTTTTGCTGTGATCCTCCTTGGCAGCCTGAGTAAAAGGCTTCCTCCTGGGAGCGGGCCGGGGCACCGAGTGCTCGTGGTCAGACACCACTGCATCAGGGACTGGCAAGTAGGGCAGGCTCGAGCTCCTCTCGTCATCTGTAAAGTCAAGTGACCCCCGAGTCCCAGCACTCCGCTTCATCTGGAAGCGCTTGGTGGCCTCCACGCACCTCGGAGCCTCCGGCACATTGGCCTTCCTCTTCTCCGTCAGCCTGTCCCGCGCACTGGGCTGCCCACACTGGTCCTGGATGGATGGTGAGGAGGAAGATTTCTCCTTCTGCAAGCTTGCCACCGCTTTGCGTTTCGGGGCGCTTGCGGGGACGTTTTTGCCACTCACCAAACTGACCGTGCTGGCTGTGTCCACGTCTGAGTCACCGGACAAGGAGTCCTCCAGCTGACCAGCAGTTTCCGAGGGCTCCAGCTTTTGGCTTTGACCAAGTAATTTGGCTTCCAGCGCCGCCAAGGCAGTTTCAGTGTCCTTAAGGAGAAGATGAGTGTCCTGACCGAAGTCCATACGGGTTGACCGAACAGCCTCTAAATCTTTAAGCAGAGGGTGACTTGAAATATGCGGAAGCTTGTTTTGAGGAACAGCACTGCTTGATTTATCTTTGGTAAAACTTTCCTGCCTAACAAAAGATATTTCCTTTCCTGCCATGCTTTCCTGATCTTGAGGACTCTGATGAACGGATATAACCATTTTTCCTGCTGCGTTAATGTAAGCGCTGACATCTTTGCCCAAGGGCTTTCCAGGAACAGGCGTGCCAGTAGACTTGAAGGAAAATTCCTGATCCTTTCCATCTTTGTCAGTTCGAGCATGGGCCACGCTCAGAGAGAGCTTGGAGGGAATCCCCACATCGCTGCCGTCATCACCGATGTAGAATGAAGTAGAAACCGTCTCACTCACAGCTCTCACATTTGCAACCCGGGGGGCTCCTGGCTGCCGGCTCTCTGATTTTGTGTCCTCCCCCATCTGCTCTAGCATTTTATTGTTCTCTTTATACTTTCTGCCTTTTTCTGAGCTGAAGCCATCATCAGATCTGCTGGCATCGCTGAGGCTATCTGGATCTAAGTCCTCCTGAATGAAGAGGCGGCTGCTGTGATCGCTGTAGGTTTCCACACAGTGATCCTTCACGATGGTTCTCTTTGTAACCTCAGAATAGGACTCCTGGCAGACCAGAACTGTGGGTGTGGGGCTTTCTGATTTATCGCTCGGTGGAAGCTGGGGAAGAAGACGCCTTGTTCTCAAGGGCACGGCATTTTCGGGTTCCCCAGATTTTGGGGCTACACCACTTTCTGAAGGGAGTTAAATGGACACAAGTCAACTGCTGTACAACATGGGCTTTTTTTTTCTTTAATTTAGAGTTTGATCCTGCAAAGTGCAAGGCCACAAAAGCACTCACACGTTGTGCTCAGAACTTAGGCTGTACAAAATGAACACCAATTAGGGCCAGGCTTCTGCTCAGTCCCTGCAGGTTTATCAATAAAAAATACTCTAGGTAAAGGTATACTTAATTCCTTTGCTGGATCAGACTGCTCAACACCT
>PPHD01005208.1:1056-26820 GCA_002909625.1 Bambusicola thoracicus | reverse complement strand
TGGAAAAGACCTAAAAGATCATCCAGTCCAACCATCACCAATACTCCCCAGCTAAATCATATCACTCAACACAATATCCAAACGTTTCTTGAACACCCCCATGTTCGGTGACTCCACCACCTCCTTGGGCAGTGCAATCCAGTGCCTGACTACCCTTTCCGAGAAGTAATATTTCCTAATGTCCAGCCTGAATCTCCCCTGGCGCAGTTTGAAACCATTGCCTCTAGTTCTATCACTGTCTACACAGGAGAAAAGGCCGACCCCTAGCTCACCACAACCTCCCTTCAGGAAGTTATAGAGAGCTATAAGGTCTCCCCTGAGCCTCCTCTTCTCCAGGCTGAACAACATGATGTATATATCACTTCAGGAGTTCACACCTGCCTTTTGGCCAAATTATACCTTAATTCAAATGTAAGTAGAAAACACTCAATTAAATTAATACAGATCTTTCTTAATAAACCGCCTGCTTCACAGCAGCACTTAGAAAAACTGTACACTAAAAACTTGTCAAAAATGAAATTTCACGTGAGAACTGGAAAGATGGTCTATTTGTCCTGTAGCGAGGAAGGGCTGGGTTATTTGGGAAACCTGCTTGCTTGAGGATCAGCTAAATTGTAAATGTAAAGGACACACGTTAAGAAGCCGAGGACGTGATGACCCTCTGAAGATACACAAATTAACTCTTGCCCTCTCTGTTGGAGCAAATCAGGAATAGAACACACCAGGCCACAGCAGACATGTTCTTTGCCATCAACCCTAAGATGTACAGCTGAGGGACCAAATCCCACACTATTCTAAACACTGAGCTTTTGATAAAATCTTCAGTGGTGGAGAGCATCACTCACCTCTCTGTAAATAGCAACGCCTCTGTCAGACCAGCATAGTCTGAAAGTACTGTGGGCTAAAGCAAATGCTTTATCCTTTTATGAAGTGTCTTCTGTGTTTGAATTACATCTGCACAAGATTCATTGAAAAGTAGAGGAGAGGGAAAGCCTGTAATAGAAATGCATCCCTCCTTCTCCATAAGGCAAAATGAGCTTTACAAACCTAGTTCCTTACTGCCGGTATTATGTGGGAGAAATTAGATACTGAAATGTCTCTTCACATCTTACTTTGAAAGACAAAATTCTTCCCAGTGGAAGTGAAGATTAACTATATGCAGCAACCTCATATATTATAGATTACAGGTCAGCTCTTTTCCCCACGTAACAGGATTGACTTAAAGAACATCAATATTTTTGTTTTTCTTCCTGCATTTTTATTTGTCCTCTCCACTTCAGAGGATTTATTCTTTGAGTCCTGTCTCAAACCGTCTATTCAAAGTCTCTCAGTAAGTGTAAGGAGATACCTTACCTGCTCCTAACTTCTACAGTCTATATCTACAGGGAAGGTCTGCATCAGCTACGGGTGAAAGGAGAAAAGGCACTGAAGTGATCCAGATGCCAGAGACAACAGCTCCTCCAGTGTTTTGGCACTGCCCGCCTCTACCAGGGGTCAGGTCAAGAAGAGCCTATGCCACAGCACAGCAACCACAGCCAGATGGAGCATACGGATCTGCCATCCACATCAGCTGCTTTGCAGGCTCCCAGATAAAAGTACAGCATGTCACTCATTTGTAATCTCCAAAAATCTCCTCACCTCTACATGCCATTGTCCCATTCATTCATTCATTCATTCATTCAAAAAAAAAAAAAAAAGATTTGTGGGCTTTTGGGTTTCTTAGCTGTCTGAGACTGACAGATTTGTATAATTATTAAAGTTAACCAGTATAGGTTATTAGAGATAACGCCACTGAACAAGTTATAGTGACTTTTTAGTGACTTCTTTAAGTGCTTTAGGTGGCTGCTTTCATAGACATTTTAATTCTGAATTCCATCTCTAGAGTGAAATACTTCCTCTTGAAATCTGAATGAGACAGGTTTGTTGATGATAGATACAACAAAGTTACAGGATCACCTAATTTTCAATACTCAAAATGGCAATTCAGGTTTCACCTACCCTTCAACTTCATATGGCCTCCGCTTCTCCTTTGTGCCTGCCTTGACTGGACTGCCCAAATCCACAGTCTTCATGCCAACCCACTTTACTTGAGGACAGAAGCCACAGCAATGACAAGTTAACAGTGCCTTTATCTCATACTGTTACGTCTGATGCCAGGGCTTCTTTGTAGCTTTGCCAAACTTCTGTAGACACAAGCAGAAAATGCAGGCCCACACGGGAATACGTAGGTAAAATATTAAGTGTCTGAGCTGTAGATTATTCAAATAATTAACTCAACCAGCTACTTGGTGATCTACCTTCAATGATTAAATCTCTGGAGATGCATGCTGAATCAGATTTAAAATGACAGATATGCCTAATTACAATAATTGCAAGCAGAGCACATATGAAGCATTTTATCACAGACTTTTGTGGACTGTTAAATGTCTGGTTTAAATGACAAACTAGTTAATCAGAAGAGAAAGGCTTTGGTGAAGTTGTGTAAATGACACTAGGCTGGAAGGGTTTTGTGTTTTGCAGCCTATGGCTTTGCCATTGGGGTTCTCTCAGGGTATTGATGATATTTACTCTGTAAAGTGTCTAAGGAGAATTAATGCAAGAAGGCAGAAGGATCTTCCCTATGCATTCATGTTCTCAAAATCACATTGGCTGTAGTGCTATTACCATCTTTTGACGCCCAATTTCTTAGAATATCTGCAGAAACAACCTTTTGCTTATAAAACTGCCTGCCAGAATGATATGCATGACAGGAAAAACCTGGTCATGAGAAGCCGAAGCCAATTTCAGGGCTGGCAGTTTTCAGAATCATTTACAATTATGGGAAGATCTCTTCTGCAGTGAATGTCCTGCTCCATCAGATTCTCCTGGAAATCCTAACTATGCTTGGTAATGAAAGAGAGGAAAATACCACCATATGCCAGTAGATAAGTTGCACAACATAAATATGAATTCATTAGAGGAAAAAAAGCACAAACAATCCAAGAGCTGCATTTGCAACAAGGACATGAGCACTATCCATGGCATGCTTTTCATATGGAATCCTGATGCTGCTTATTTCATGGCTTTAAAACACAAATTAGGGCAGTCAGCTAAAAGACCAGGGAAGATATATTAATATTTTCAGAAAAACTGAGCACAAGATTTTTATAACATCAATCCAGTACATATCTCCTTTATCCATATGCAGTTTACTTAGCAAGAACTAAAATGCTTTGAATAGTGAAGCCCTCAAATTAAAAAAAAAAAACAAAAAACAACTAGAAATGAGTATTATCTGGAATTCAACAGAGACTGCAAGGGATTCATTCTCTTAACCTTGTGATTCTTGATTTTATAATGTGGTTGATAAATTGACTAATTATGTTACAATACGGATTGCCAACATCTGCAAAATTAATCAGTTTGAAATTAGAATATTCCACTTCATCTATTCCCCACTGATTTTTTTTTTTTTTTGCAGTCTTGAAATGTATATATTTAAAGATTATTTTAATGTATTTCATTAAGCTATCAAAAGAAAACCCATCCGACTTTTTCTCTTTATGGAAGGAGGAAGAAAGGACATTTTCTACTTCGGAGCTACAAGGATGGGTCATATTGCACTCTCCTACACAGAAAAATAAATAGCATGCAGAACTAGCCTGAAATGAGATAAATAATCTGGAGCTCAAAGGTCAAGAGCATGCCTGTGGGAGAGAAAAATGTACATGAGAAATACCTTCCAAGGTATTTCCGTGTATGCATTTTTCTGGAGGATCCATTTACAGATGGTATTCTCTGGTGAATTCTTAGAACAACGATGAGTTGTGCTTCTCTAGGTGCTTATAATGAATAATGGTATTGCAACTACAGAAGCAACAGCAAAAGGTATGCAGGGAGTGACAGATACCGAGCTATGAGAACACAGGTACTGCAGCCAGCTGTGGTTTGAGCTGGAAGGAAGAAAGGGGGTAAGGAACAGACAGGAAATCTGTGCAAGGAATGCCTCCAGACTGTGAGACCAAACTGCTTCTACAAAAGAGCTGGTTGTGAACAAGCTTGTCTGTAGGGATTGATCAGCCTTTCATCCTTAGTCAAAGGAATTGCTGCATCGTAATCCTGACTGCAAACATCTTAAAATGATTAGCAGTAGTATTAGGATATTTGATTTCCATTTGTGACTTGATAGGCTTTGACACTCTGTTATATCCTGTTTGCAACATGAAAATGGGGAAATGAATGGACAGAGAAGAATAGGGAGTATTAAAAAAAAAGGCGGATGGAGAATAAAAGACAAAGTGTTGTTTTAGACAGATAGAAACCAAACTTTCAAAACAAAAAATCCAACAGATAATCAGTGGAGTATATTTGTAACATACTGGTCAGCATCAAAGTAAATAAGGCCTGCTACAGTTTTACACTGTTGTTTTTTTGTTGTTGTTGTTGTTTTTCTTTTTCCCCCATCTTGGATTAGGAACAGCACTTCCAACTAAAAAGCTGAAACCTCTCCTTTATAAAATACTGAAATGGTTTGATATTACAGCCTACAATTTTTCCTCAAAACAATTTGTCAACTTCAGCCCAAAAATTCATGAAACCACAGATTTGAGCTTGCTATCTTCCAAAAAGAATTTGCCCAGCTGTATTTTCAGACATCAGTGATAAAGCACACATCCTTCAAGTCTCAGTGCATGTTTGCTGAATTGATATCTTGAATATTACTACAGCAATGCACTGGCAGCAATTTTCAGACATCTTCCACAGTGTTTTAATCCAGAAACCTTTTGTTGTTGTTGTTGTTGTTGTTGTAATGATGGTTTATAGGGTCAGTAATTCTAGAGGAAAACCACAATGAAACTAAACACGTACTATTAATCCATCTCTGATCTGCACGCCTCTGTTCTGATTGAGATTTGGATCACTGTTGATTGAATTCAGTTTACTGAAAAATGGCTTAAACTGCCTTTTCCAAGGCTTACGAGTACTTCCCAAAGACCCAATACAGAGGACTGCTGAGCTAGGTGGAACAAGAAGTCTGTACTCCAACTGGCTGGCTTTCACTTATATTTACGTACATCATGGAGAAACTATTGGAATGGAGCCCTACTCTGTCTTTTCCAATGTATGTCATACCATCTTTAGCATAAAAGAGAGGAGATCAGTATTTGCTTTCACAGTTTTACTATGTACAGTGAGCATGATCAGGTTCTTGCAAGTTATATAGATTGCAGAGGTAGCAGTAAACACAGGGCTAGCAAACCTCAATGCACAAGACTGTTGAAGAATGATGTGTCTCCTGGAATTGGCTGGAGTACGTTTAGATACTTAACACAAAGCAGTAGAGAGAATCTCACCAATGAAGTAAGAGCTGAGTGTCTCCCTCTTGCACAAGTTCAGCCTTAGGAATTAGAAAAATGTTGTGGGTGCTGATGCATTCTGTTTCTGCTGTGTTTTTAGAAAATACAATTGCTTTTTGCTGTAGCTCCACCTCTGTGCTCTAAGGTAAAGTCAGAATCTGCTAATCGTTTCAGAACCTGTTCTTATTCTTTCATTACCCCAGAAGAATGTCTTTTTTTTTAAATTGTTAGAATGGATGAAATTATATGCTCTTAATTTCTGCTAATACTCTGTACCTGCATTTTATCTCTTAATTACAGCAAATACAAAATCTAGACAAGCAGTAAGAGAATGTCTTTTAACAGTAACTAATTAAGCCACAAAACAATGCGTGTTATTTAAGGGATAATGTTCATGGCACTTGAACACACCAAGTGATAAGCTGTGTTTGTAGTTGATTAAATGTCAGAGTGAATGTGAAGCATTTGATAATTGCGAAAGTCATTTCCTGCAAGTATATTAGTAATATGAATAGGTGGATTTTTACAGTGTGTGAAGAATGGATGGAAGCACTGTACTTACAAGGTAAAGGAAATGTTTGATCCCAAGACAGCACTTCTCTGTCCTGTACTGTACCAGTACTTTTGCATGGTGAGAGACAGGCTGATATCAGTGCTCTTTAGACAGTTTTGTTTTTTGAGAAACCCAAACAAACATTAAACAAGCGAGTAAAGGAAGGACATGGAAAACATTGCAGCAGACTGTGGATAGGTCAAAGCTCCATGTTTTCTCAATTTCTTCTCATGCTTATGATTCAGTATGCTAATCTTTGAGTCTTTTCCTACCCCAGTTCCTAGTGCTGCTAAGAAAGTCCTCTGCAAAACAACAACAACAACAACAACAACAACAAAAACCAACCAACCAAACAAACAAAAAATCCAAGCTCTTTCCATTGCAAGGTTAAGAAAAAAACAGCACCACAACTTTGCCCCATGTAGTATTAGTTTGCAAAGCCCTGTATAATATGCATCCTTAAGTAGAACAATTTTTGTAATGAGAAGATATTTCACTTCCTTTTCTTCTATGGATCTGTAAATAGCTCCACAAGACTAGATGGTCTTAGTGGCCTTTTCCAATTTAATGATTCTATGAAATAGTAATTCATTGATTATTAATACAGTTACTGTCCTTTCCTGGGTCTCAAGTTTCAGTGTATAATTATTAATGGAAACATTCTGTTTGGTGAAATGCGTAAGCTGTTTGATCAGTAGACATATAGTTTCTGGACTAAACCTTATTTGTTCACAGTTGAAATTCTGCACCCTGTTGCATTGCGGATAAGTTTCAGACTCATTTTAGAGTACATGTTTTGCAGTTTCTGGCCCACGATTGGCGGTAATCCCTCTCCTGTCATCATGTAACTCTATAAAGTGTCTCGAAACAGGAGAGATCTGGCTAACAGCATTTCAATGCCATATAATTATCAGACAGTATCTACCCACGCTGATTACCAGTCAAATTAGACAGGGAATTTAAAGATGGATTTGTGTATGTGCGTGTAGGCGGTGTTGGTGGCTCATCTGTGCCCAGAACCTTTGGCAGTAGGAAGCACAGGTACTGTGTTTCCTCCAGCAAGAGCCCTAACTGAGAATTCCTAACTAGAAGAAAAGGAGCCTCAATCCAAACTGTTTTAAGAGGAAGGAAAAAAAAAATAGTTCCTAGCTTGGCTTCAGTTTTCGTTTAACATCAAGGGGAGCTATTGCTGCTGGAGGCTCTGTACTGAAAGTTATTGCATTTGTGCAGCTTGATCTGTCTTCCTTCTGTTACCTCTTGACCAAGTGATGGTTCATTTTTGGGCTTATAATAGGTCAATACATTTTGCTGGAGAGAAAGTGAAGTCACAGAGCTCAGATTGCTGGTTTTTGCTCACAGAGTAGGTGGATGCCCTAACTATGGGCTGGATGAGAGCAGTGGAACATACAGTCACTAAGTCAGGGAGTAAGCACAAAAGTTGGCTCACTGTTTAGCCTTGTAAGGATTTCCAGCCACTCAGTGCACAGTACTCTAGAAAGAATCATAGAAGAACCTTGATTTTCTTTGTAGCTCACAAATATAGATGACTATATACTTAAGTTATCCCTCTGATACACAGTACAGATTTCTGACTGGGACTTCTGCTAACGTTTGACCAGGCTGCTGCATTAAGTTAAATGAGACTACCTACATCATAATTCATTTTTCACTTGGATTGTTAACTAGACGAACCTAAATACAAGCTTGATTATTCCAATGATTTGATTTACAGCAAGGGGATCTGCAAACAGATGTGGAAGACAGAGCCATTGCGCATCAGTCCATTTGTAAGGGAATTATTTCACAGCTTCTGTTATTACCAAAAGCATCAAGGCTTTTCTGAGAGGCTAACCAGCTTCACTCCAAAGCACATCTGTAGTAGACATATCCATTTCCAGACTTTTGATAGATGAGAATAAAAGTGTGTGGCACCCTTAAAAAGCAGCAGTTAGTGTACGGTAATCCCTACCTGTAAATACTGCAATTTTCCGTCAGTGCTTTCCAACAGTATTCTCTAAATCCTACTTTAAAGACCAGTGATTACTTAAGAGACAACAGGCAAACCTGGATGCTTTCTCAAGTACACAGAGATCACTCTGTTACTACAATATCAAAGGTAATTTTGGTCAGAAAGATGACATGGGCATTTAGCAGACCTGATTTGTCAGAGTGCAGCAGGAACACAAACACAGCACACATTACTGTTCTGCTGACTTCTGGACAAATATTAAAGAAATTAATCTGCTACAGTGCAGTTAAATGCCACATCAGCAAAACTTAAAAATGACCATTAATTGCTATTACATGCTAGTGTCTGCATGTTAAAACATTTAAAGTCACCAGATCTCACTACAAGATTCACAATGGTCATCATTCTGAACCACAAAGGAAACTTTTGCCTTTGGCTACTTATAATGTAAAAACCAACAAATCACAGAAGACATTTATTTGATCTGCTTTGGTGTATTGTTTCTCATAGAAGGGTTGCATAGCCTGCTGCTGAATAGGTACCTCAGGTTTACATTCTTGAGATGTGCAGTGTTAGATGAATGCATCACAGCTCAAGAGAATATTGTAATTCAAGAGCACAGAGTTGCATTTGAACTCAGTGTTACAGCAGTGGTGTCAGTAATCAGTGGGTCAGGACCCAATTTGGGTCAGGTTTTTCAGCTTATATGAGAACATAATTCCCATCCCTGCTAATTATAAAAATTTGTACAATTTCCTCTCATCTAAGCAGACAAAAACTTTGAGTGTTACTTTAAGTTATGAATTTAGGATTTATATTTTTTAGACCTTCTGCTAGTCTAAGTTGGTTTATAGCTCCATTAGTTTGGGTTGCTAAAGTGTTACACAAAATAGCAGAAGCATCCTGTCAGATTTTGGAGGTGCAGAGCCATAAATTTTGGCGGCATTTTATTTGATGAAAGTAAATAGTGTCATTTTCCACTTTATGAACTCCATTTGACATACACTCTGATCTTATAAAATTTATTGCATTTGGAGAATGGAGGAGATGGGCTGTTCAAATTCTCCATGACCAATAATTTATCAAATCTGTCTACCATTTTTTCTTCACATACAAAAGACTGTTCCGCTAACGTCCTCCAGTACTTAAAGCTAATGGGCTCTATTTGGGGTATTCTATTATCTAAAATATGTGACAAATATTAAGCATTAAAGATGTCTGCTGAAAGGGCAACATGATTTATTATTAATCGAAAGAATAAATCAGGTTTTCTTCCTTTTTGGCAAGCCTTGTCTATTTAAATGGGTTGCTAATATTCCATTTCTCACATCTCATTGCTAGTGAAGCTTCTGTTTCCTGAGGGGCTTTGAAGAGTTTTCACCAATTCAACATCTAGAACTCTACAAAAAGGGCATCTTTTTTTTTTTTTTTTTTTTCCTTCTCTCTCTTTTTGGACTGAAAAGTCCATGACAGTAACCAAATACTTGGCTTCAATATTAACGTTGCATTTTTCTGAGCACACTTGTGTTCCAAAATAAAAAATCATTACTGCTAACAAAAATCATTCAGGCTGGGTAAACCATGTCTTTTTTCTTTGATTATGAGCCATCTGGAAGTGCAATGACGTAGCTGAGTATAGGTCAGAGAAAGGACTTAAAAAACCTGTTAATTCCAATGTTAAAGATCTCTCCTCAGCTGCATTCTGTAAGAAAAAGTGATGGCTGGCCCCATCATGTCTAGCTTAATGGTGAGAACACTGTCCTGCAGAGTATTCAAGGGAAGCAGCTTCAAATAAACTTATGTTCCCTGAGCCTTTCAGGAGTGGAAACAAAGAGATACTAGGTGTTCATCCTGACAAGAATAACCTAGAATACAGCTGTTTCCACCAGTTCCCACTTCACAATTCCCTAGCAGGTATGACAAGTAGCTGCAAGTGGCTGGATAATTATAGAGTGGGTTTCTATTACAGTTGCTGTGAAAGCAAGTCAAACCACATCGAAAATCCCTCAGGAATAAGAATGACTTGGTGCATAGAACATGATGCTGGGAAACATTACAAGAGGCAGCCAAAGATTTCCAGCTGGAGAATCCTAGAGAGCCTCTTATTCCTAGAAAGTAAGTTGAAAAAAAATATTTATCTTCATTCTTTGCTCCTTCATCCAGTTAAGAGGATAAAAGACTTGATGTACCTTTCATAGAGATCAACATGACAACACTTACGCGAAGAAACACTTATTTAGGTTGATAATAATTTCACAAATCATCTGACAGTGTTAGATAAGGAAGGGTGTTGTGGAACTAAGACTTCCAACCCATTACATTTTTTAATAAATACAGCTGTGCTTGATTCTCCTGGTTGGCTTTTCTCCCTCAAAGGAGAGGGATAAATTATTCCAAATAAAAGTATAATTTTTTACAGTATGGGGAGGAGGTACAGGAGAAGAAGGCAAGAAAGAAGAAGCCTCTGACAAACTTATTTTCCAATTCTCACTGTGTTTCCTTTGATCCTTATTGTCCAGCTCCTCACAAGGAATTGCAGTTTGATTAAAGACACCATGACCATCCTAAATCACCAAAAAGTAGATTAAAAAAAAAAAAAAAAAAAAAAAGCATTAAGAGATGTTAGACACCCTCTCTCTCCACAGCACATCTACCATATCAGAAGGGCTAATGGTGCTTTTGGCCAAGCAGAAGGACAAGCCACTTTACCTCCAAGCCACACACTCCTCATAAGCCATGTGCAAGCCCCTTTTCAGTGAGAGTTTTCTGGAAAGAGAGAATTTGTCTGATCTTTTCTCCTTCTCCTCCTCCCCACTTCCCAACTTTGGGTTACATTAAAACCACAACTTATTTCTCAAAGAAGAAAAAAACAGATTCATCTTCTACCTACTTCGCAAGCGATCTTGAGCTATGGTCAGCCTACAGATCAGTATTCAAAGGTGTATTGCCCCATGATCCACCCTCAACAACCAATTCCAAGATTACTCTCAGGAGATGCCTACTTCATTGCTTCTTTGATCAGCTGAAATTTTTACATGACTAGGTATTCTGATGTAGCTGAAACCACATGGGGATTTTAATTCTCATTGTTGCCCATGGTGTGATGTGCTTTTCCTTCGCTATCTATAAATTGAAATAGCATGAGAAAAGGGTAGAAAATTATGGGAAGAAAGCATTAAGAGGATCTTCTTAAATATAGCCTCAAGACTCATGCAAAGACCTCACTGTGGAGATAAAACAGTTTTGTTATTTTACTGTATATTTTAGGAGAGAATAATGTCTTAATTCTGGGGCTGTTATCATTTGCCTTGGAGATGTTTAGAAGCCTTGCTCCCTGCCACAACATAATTATACAGCATAGAATAATTATTTTACAGTCAATTAAGTACACTAAGTGTGCATATTTAAAAAACCCAATTTAAACGTCATCTCTACCATGTGGCATAGAATATTTGCAGTTCTCCCGTCTAAACCAGAGGCCAATTATATTGTTAATGAAGCTCAATGGATCAGCCAGTTCTTGAAGCAGTGTTTGAAAGTTCCTTTTCAAAAACTTGCCTCAAAGCCTGTTCGACAGAGTGTATTGCTAAAATCAAAACTATGGAGAATTGCCATAAAATTTCCTGCTTCAACTCAAAGAATATATTTTCTTATAGCAAAGCATTACATTTTTAAACCACATATCCTGTAAGTCAATGAAAGCTTACATTTTGTAGTAGACCAGATTCATGGGGTGCACAGATACTCAGTTTTTGTTAATGGCTGAACAATGGTTTATGAAAAGCTCTTACTAAGAAAGATAACATAGTCATGTAGAAGTAATCCACTGTTATGGGAGTTTCTCCAAATGTTATTATAATATTAGAAGGATGAATAATATTACAACATGCATACAATTCTTTCATCTTTTTCTGGGGCACAAGTTCTTTTCAGTCCACAGAATAAATAATACGAATGTGAGAAGGAGAATGATAACAATTCAAGAAGGGAAATGTTTTCAGCCATTTTTCTGCTCAACATTTCATTGCACAAGTTAGATAGAAGACTTCAGATGTGGCTACTGGAATAAGTAAGGGATCAGTCCCAGTAGATCTCCTACTGAAAATCTCCATCACTTCAGACATTTGTAAATATATGGATATCACTCTGAGAGGGATGTCTAAATGACAGGATTTGCTAAATGACAGGGGCTATCTCTCTTGATTTAACTGGACTGCTCCCAGAGAAAAAAGTCTGGTGACTTTCAGGATACCTGAAATGATCCCTAACTTTTTAACTCCTCAAACTAAACTTTTCTTCGTTCCTTTAAAAAATGGATTTAAGACACACTCTTGAAGCAACCTGAATTGTTCCTATTCTTTATCAGGAACTAGCATCCCAGTAGAGAGAGTGTGATAAATTGGGTGTAGAGTGAAGGAAAAGGATGATTGAGCACAGACACTGTCAAGGCTTTTCTGGTAGAAAACGTTAACGATGTACTTAAAGTTTCCTGATAACTCTGTCAGATGGTACATTACTAGAAAAAAATCTTCCTATCCAACATCATGCCAATGTGGTCACAGAGTCAGAATTTAGAAGTAGGGGAACTTAGAGATTAAAAAGTGAGGGTAGTTTTCTTCTCTAGGCCCCAAATAAACCACTGAAACAAAAGTTTTGCTCCTCTGACTGTCTTAAATACAGTCACAGTACTTAAGTGGGAAAAAAGTGTATGAGATTTGTGCAGAAATTCAGTCAGGTTTGTAGGGGTACAAATTCAGTGAGTTATCTTCCTGGCTGTACAAACAGAGATTACTTAAGCTATGCGTATATAAGGGAAACGAGATGTGCAGCCAACTCACTGGACTTTAAATATTTTAATTACTCAGATTTTTAAGTATAATTTAATTTTAATATTAAGATAGGGAATGAAACCAGCTGCTGAGAGGAGACATCTCCCAAAACAGAGTACAAAAGGGAAAAGGAGACAACCCTATTTCCTGACTCAGATGTCAAATAATTTTGACATTCTTTTAAATTTAGGCAAAAAATTAGCATGATCTCTCATGGGTTGCTGAGGGCTCTCCATTAACTCCAGAGGCCAAGGCATTTTTGCTTCAAGTGGATATGCTATTTCTGCTCTATAACATTAATTCTCAACTCAAATGGAATGAAATTCCTTTAGCTAACCTTGAAATAAAACCAGATTGATTAATTCTGACATGTGATACTGAAATCAAAACCCTGTTGTGGGTGGGAGGGGTGGCAGAGAGGGATTGTTGAAGAAAGGCCTCTGTCTTAAAAATGAAATATTGTTTCCCTTGTGTAAGGAAGAGATTAAAAACCCAAAAATGCAAACTCTGGCAAATTGGTCATCAAGTTAAAGAGATAGTGAGGGCTTGACCTTTCAGCCACACACAACATTATACCTAACACTCCTGTTTGTTGAATGCTGCCAATTACTGGAGACTACTTGCTGCTTTCATCTAGCAGCCATTCAGCAGCAGCAGTGTAAATAGTGGCTGGGCAGGGAGCTGAAGATGGATGATTGCTATAACCCCCTCTCTGTGCTAAAGGACGATTCCTGTAATGTGGAGCAACCCTTGCACATTTGCCCAAACAGCATTAAGAAAATTGACCATGTCCGCATAGCACTTCCATTTCCAGCTTAACAACAAACAATAACAGAAAAAACAAAACAGAACAAAACAAAACAAAAAAAACTCCTGTGTAAGCCTATGTAAGCAAAGGAGCAGCTCTGGATGTCTTATGAACTCCAGAGGATACAATAATTACCTTTCTCAAAGTTGGTCTGGGAGCATATGAGCATCCTTGCAACTGTGACTCTGTAATGTTCCCTATAAAAGGCTTAGTCATGGAAGAGGAGTCAGAGCAGTCTACTTTAGCTGTTTAAAAGTAATTCTTAAATCATAAGGCTTGATATTAGTGTACAGTTCGTGTAGCAGCTGCACCTTTTCCAGCTGCTAGAGCCTGATCCAAACTGCATTAATGATCCTCTCTTTAAATGAGACTCTGAAAGAAACTCCATCAGGAAAATACTTTGTACATAAATACTGCTATTCCAAATTTGAATAAGTGATATTCACCTAGAAACTCACTAGATATAAAGGAAAACAAAATAGCAAGGCACATAGCTTGAGTTTGTATTCAAAATGCAAGAGCTCTAAAACAAAACCAAAGCAAAACCTAGGAAGTCTTTGGCAATTATAGTTACACCAGAAAAATAAAAAGGTATAAAAATAAGTTTGCAGAATTGTGAATTGGGAGCTGATAAATGAAAGAAGTATGAGCACCTATGGAACTTATTCTGCTCCCCAGTATGTATGCTTTCTTATGAAACAATTACAGACTGTTTATTTTCCCATAGGACACCTGCATCATCCACAGCATAAGAGGAATGGTGTCTGCAGATGAATCAGGCTTGCGGGGTGAAGGAGAATGTTGTTTGCGGGTTTGCCTCCTCCCATTTGATCAAATCCCTGCCAAGAAAATTCTGGCATATCTGTACTTTTTTTAAATTGCTCCACCAGATGGTTATTATTCAGCTTACAGGGGAGGAACTGGGGGAGTTGTTTAGGAATCCAGAACTTTTGTGTGTGAATGTCATCAGATTAATACGGACTGTTTCTCTCAAAAGAAAGGTTAGTTTCATCTGGTACAACATAGGAGCCTCTATACAGGACTGGAAATGTTAGTGTAATCCCAGTATCTACCTGCTGCTTTCCTTGTGTTGGAGTACCTTGCACAGGCTGGATTCCATCACTAAGGTGGGACGTTCCACAGAGACACCTGCTAAGAAGACAGGACATTGGACGTACAAAAGCTGGACTAAGGGGTCACAAGAGTAACCCAACTGGCCCAAGATCCCTCTGAGCATCTCAGCTGGTAACTCCAGTGGAAAGACTATAGCACCTGCTGGTGGACAGTGTCCATCAGCTCTCTACTTCTAAACTTGTTTTGACAGAAAAGTCAAGCACGTTTCTGGAGTCAGACCAGAGTTAAAATGATTCCACCTGAGCCCAATGGGGAATAAGAAAATGCAAGTATGCTATCCTTTTGGTGGGGAAAATTGCCAAGAGCTGGTGTCTCTGTGTTTTGTATTTTCATAGCAAAGCTCTCTGTTGAGAAATTCCCCAGTGCCAGTTGGCCCTTTTTTTTTTTTTTTTTTTTTTTTTACTTCACATTCTAATTTTTATTTTAATATCTTCCTATACTCAGAATTTTTTTTTTCATTGTTGTTCAAGTAGAAGGTTGAGGGAAAATGGGTGAGAATCTACTTAGCTGTGCTTGAAAACCCTGAACATCTGTGCATATAGGGGAGAATCTGCAGTTGTTTGTCTGCTATGCTGTCCAGATGTGTTTTTATCAGTCAGGCTATTATCATTTATAGCTGCTGTGTCCCATATGCAGTATTTGATGAAGCAAATTTGATGGTCTAAGACTGAATAAAAATATTAAATAAGACATGAAATAATTCTAGTAAAAGTTGCCAATGATATCCTGAGAATATCTAACATCTCTAATGGGTTGTGTTAGATACTGAATCTTACTGCTATATCCACACAAAGGCACACAATATTTCTGCAACTCTGCACACAAAAACAGTGACCGAGGATCCATACAGATGCACTACCATGTGCATACATCTTTATTCAGTTACTCAGGTAGACACATCAGAGCCCTGTTTTAGTTTGGCTCAGTAAACAGAAGCCACCAGACGTTGGAAGTCTTTGCAAGTTTGACAGATTAGTTTTCAGCCAGACTTTGCCTGTCTTGTTTAGATAAGCCTTTTGAATCAGGCTCTCTCTTTCTCTAGTCCTAATTCTGAACCACTGAAGAAGTTAGGAAATCTATATGGTCTTTAGCAATACTTGGTGACAGTAGGTTCTCCAATAGTACTAATGATTATTAAAGAATTTATTTCTGTAGGCAGGAACTGACTGCATTTTGTAAAGAAGTTGCTCCCAGTTGTAACTGCTAAGTGCTTTTGTTACATGGCATCCTTAACGAACCTTGCGGAATAAATTTAAATAAAGGTATGTATGTGGGTTCTTCCAAACCACTCATCACTATTCTAGCTCTGCTGGTGGTGGTATCGATAGAAGACTCCTTCTGGAGTTCAGATAGCTGAAACAGGCCAATTGCCAAGTGTTTCTGAAAATCCCAACCTTATCATCCATTTATTTGAATGGATTCATTCCCTTTAAAAATGGGATACTGAAGAGGAATACTAATGGCAAAATGCAAAACACAAATATTGTACATGTACCTAACATCTTCCAGCCCAAAGAGAATATGCTCAGGCTATCTGTGGTATATCTTATCTCCCAACAGACAGTGAATATGCATCAGTGGATTGTTCTGCTTGGTAGAAAATGAGTAGACAACTCCAGCACGTATCAGCTGCTGTTTTGTTGAACAGTTGCTACCATTGGGCCTTTGAGCAAGAACATTAAGACAAGCCCCTATTCTCAGCTATTATCTCATGGGAAGTTTAATATCCATGCAAAGAGGCTAGGATGTCACTTTTTCAACTCCTGTCTGGCTGATGCCCAACCACTGCTTACCTACTTTTGCAGAATAAAGGCATGAATTGACCCTGCCAGCATGTACAGCCATGGATTATAGACTTTGATAGGCATTCACCCTCTGACCTGGAAGGGCATGAAGCTTCCTCTCTGAACAGCTGAAGAAAATCACAATTTTGTATGCATGGAAATAAGGAGAATTGCTATCATCCTGCCCTCGTAACCTCCTATTCTGTAGCAGAAGAGTACAGCCAACAAATATGATAATAGATGAGCACAGTAGATCTGAATGAAACTATACATTACAGATGTAACTACTGTAGCATTAACTGTGTAAAAACATCATGCTTCATGCTTCCATTTTTTATGCCACAGGCATTTGTTTTAGAGTGCATTCCACAGGCTCCTGAACTCAAGTAACACTTGGGGGGAAAAAAAAGCTGCCAAAGCAACAGTTATCTGCAGAGGAAAGGCAGAAAAGGTTGACAGTGGATAGCTGCAGGTGGTCATCTAAAATTGGAGGAGGTGCAGGAGGCAAAGATCAGGAAAGGGAAGACACTCACATACTAAGACCCACTGCAGTAGAGGGGCAAGTGAAAACTGACATAAAATGTGGAAAAGAGAAATATATTTGTTGGGGGGAAAATAGCTGCCAGCTGGAGACTTTCAGAGTGAGTTTTAAATATCGCTGAGACTACACTGCTCAGAAGTCAACTGAATCTTCTGGGTATAAAATTTCATTTAGCACATTGCATTAAAGTGCTGCAGCTGTCTGCAAGGGTGGTGAGGTTTCTTATGCTTGTACATTACACCCATCACCACGATATCTAGAGGTTTGTGCATAAAAGCAATCTGACACTCTCTCATGCTATTCCTTCTTCCAGAGGGCCAATTGCGTGTGCATTATTAATAGATAAATTTTATATTCTGCTGGCTTTTATTTCTTTTGTATTTTTCTTATTAGATCAGGAGCAAACTTAGAACTAGCTAGGAAGAAATGTTTTTCCTCTACATAAGCCTTAACTGAATGCAATTTATTTTGTTTTCACTGCCAATTGCATTTGAAACATGAGGTTTTTACTATAAACCTGTTGTATTATGATTAAAAATGTAATTGGTGCAAGTTTCCACTTAACAGAAAAGCTACTTTTTCCCGGAGGAAAAATAAGTTCTTGACACTTTTTTTTAACCAAATTGAATAATAACGAGTTTCTCAATATAACACACAGCACTTGTCACCCCGGAAGACCTTAGACTTAGAAAGTAGGCATTACTAGGAACAGCCCAAGAAATATTTTAGCAGCACATAAAAGGCAGTGGATGAGTTTAGGTTGCATGCATAATCTTTCAAGTGAGTAAAACAGGATATTTAAATAGAGAAATCTTACTTAAGTTGGAACCTGAACCTTGACACAGGCTCATATCTCACTGAAAGTGGATTCTAACTTTGCACTGCTTAACATACCAAAAATCCTTTTCCTGTATCTGAGTAGCTGTCAAGTAGGTGTGAAGATAACATTAATGCCATTCTTCCCTGATATTTACAGACGTCCCAGATCTTAGTAATTGTGCCTCTAGGAGTGTATCAAAAGGGTAAAGTAGCAATAAAATGCCCTTGAAAAAGACGAGATGATTGCGAAGGCAAAAAAATAAAAATAAAATTAAAAAAATTTGATCTGCATGATAAATGCATGCTATAGTTCTAAATGTACTAACAGGTTTTTTTTTTTTTTTTTTTAAGATTTGTTGTTTGTAAATGAGAAGGTTTGTCAAGTCTTACAGAGTCGGGAAGGTTTACGAGGCCTGTTAATTCAGTGCTCTTATCTGTGGCTTCTGTGTGCAGCTACAGAGCATTATTGTGTCAAATGTATTAAAATGAAGCACTGATGTACTTAAAGGGACTCTGTAGGAACTGATGACAGCAATCTCTCACAGTTGAGGGAAATATACTTCTCCAGAGCACTTGAAAGGGACATTTTGACAACGCACCAAGCAAATAACAAATCCAACTGAAAACAAAAAGTCAGTATCAGGTAGTTGCTGTTCTTTGATGTCATAATGCAATACTCTCATCTCATTCAGAATATATTACTATGTCTTTAACCTCAGGTCAGAGTTTAGGTCCTCCTGATTTCACTGGGAGATAAATCCACACCTAAGCTTAAAGCACATATGGGAAATACAAAAGTCATTGTGAAGTGCAACAGGCATAGAGGTTTTTACTGGTGTATATGCAATAAGTATACCTCTTAGGCTTGAAAATATTATCCTTGTGCTAAAGGATTAAAACCTGAACTTTCACGTGTAAGTAAGCACCTTTGTCCTAGCAATGTCACTGGGAATTAGACAGTTAAATAACTCCCAAGAACCAGAACAACACACTGCAAAGGTGGTTAGGCAGCTAATGGTATATGCCAGATTGTTTAGTAGGATTCTAAACTTCTCACTACATGTAGTTTCAGTTGCTTTTTAAAGGTATGTCATTTAAATGTCCCACATTCCTAATAGCAGCAATAATATTGTTGCTTTATAAACACTTTCCTCTTGCATTCAAAGTATCATATGACTTATATAATAACATGCTGTGTATCTGTTCACCATAGCTTCAATGGGATTAATGGGATGTGAGGCAGCATACAATACTTCGCTTTTCTTTCGTTCATAACTGCTGATTTGCAAAAGCTAAACAATATAACCCGGAATAAAACCACATTAAAACAGACTACATATGGGGTGTGATATAAATAATGTGACAAGATGAGACAATACTTCATCATTCCAGCAATTTGAGAACAGTTTCAATAGAAGAGTAGCACGTTGCCACCCACACTATTTATTTTTCCTTCTTTTCTTTTTCAAACTCAGGTACAGGCTTATGATTACGGAGATATTGTTGTGTTTCCATAAAGGAAAGCCACGCGGACAACTGAGCTTGTATTGAGTCCCTGACTTTATCACCTCAGTGATCTGAAACTGATTAACATTCACCTTGCAAATGTGTTTTAAAATCTGTGCAAACATATTACGTTTAACTTCTGGAAACCTGATAGACCACGTGGAACATTAAATGGAGCAGATCTTGCAAAAATAAACCGGGTTACAAAAGCCAAGAAGCAGTTTGCCAAGGAAGGCATCTAACATTTTTGACCTAACTTCTTCATTCAGTCACAAAAGTTGCACTTGTTTTAAGTAACTCCACCCTTTAAAAATCCTTTTAAAATTTTCTCCCTCAAATATTCCCTGTGGCATTGAGTTCCATAGGATAATAATATGCTTTCCCTTCTGCTCATTTCACATTTTCTGCCTGCCAATTTCATCAGCTTGTCCCTCCTCTTTGTGTTACAGGGCTGGGACTGGCTGTGGAAGAAAAACATCAAATCTCTTCTCCCATAAACATTCATTATTTTTGGTGAACTTTCTTACAGCTTGCTTTTTAAACTGAATCATCTTGGTCATTTTGATCTCTGTCAATATTTAATCTCTCTTCCACTCTTTTCCCCTGTCCAAGTAAAGCTTTACTGCTTGTGGCACACTTTAACTGAGACAGACTATAGTGAATACAATGAGGGAAAGCGCGTACTGCCAAATTACAAAATCTTAGTTCTGCTACAGTATTTTCTTTAGCAATCCACGCCATTTTTGATTATTTTCATAGAATCATTTCCTTATTCTAAATTCCCATCAGTATGTCAGCCAACTAACAATGAATGCTAGATTCCATTCCCGAAATACTCTAGGTAATTTAGATCCCAGCAGCGTGTGAAAAATACTTAGGCTCTTCCTCCCACTTCGTATCACTTCACATTTATCTAAACCTAACTGCACTGCTGACAGGTTTGTTCAGTCCTGTCTGAGCTCAACTATAAGCTAGCCATATTACTCTCATTTTGTTAACTCTGAATTAACATTACTTTTCCTCACTCCCTAGAGACAGAATGAAGCTAAATTGTTAATGGGGTTGGTTTCAGGGCCTATACAGTAGGGGGCTAGGATTGTTTGGCCTGTAATTCACCTCATACAGAACACACAAAACATGTATTTGTAAAATGCAAGATATTTGTTGCCATCAGAGTATCTAGGGAAGAACACATAAAGGCTTTTGCTTTGTTTTGTTTTTGCTAACAGACAGTGACAGTGACAGGGCAGTTCTTAGGACTCTGCTGGCAAGGCAACTCAGACTCACTTAGTTAAACTTTGGATTTATTTTTTCTTTCAAATTTGGTTATTGATGCTTTACACAATAATTCATTGAACCTGTACAAATTTTTGTTCAGATTAGAGGTCCAAAGAATGATGACTAGTGAGATCTAAAGCATGGTTGTGCAGCATAAGCTGCATTTTTGTATTAACTGGGTGAAATTCAGTACTTCTAACTGCATGCATTCCAGATTTTGAATTCAGCGAGGCTTGAATTCTAAGGGTATCAATCAAAACTGCATGTAATGTCCAAAAGAAAAGTGATGTAAAACTATCTGTCTCAGTGTTTTCTGCAGTGTCTGTTACCATAGTATCTAAACAATTATGGCATATCGACACCTGCAGCTGGTGTTCTAGTGTTCGCTTTGAGAATGCTTCTGAATGCTTTAATAAAAGAAAAAAGAATATTTAGATTTTAGATTAATTAACGTTCAAGATATTCCTATTAACACCCACCCACCATTTTCTTTTAATGTTCAGCAGGTTTTTGCATAAACCTGACAAGATATTGTAGCCATCAAAATAAGAAGCAGCAAAAACATAACTAGTTTTCATTCTAGGGTCAATGCACTCCTGCACAGACTGCATCAAATACATGCTTACCAGGTTGCTCGAAGTGCCAACCGCAAGTAAACTAATACAATATAGCACTTGTTTTAATTGCCTGCCGCAATCATTAGTATCATATTCACTGCTAATGAACTAAAGTGTCATATTAGCAGCTTGATCACTGATAATGAGTGAAACTGGCAAAATTTGTTTGTGGTTGGCAGCTTGATTACCTTTCATTTTCACCATCACATAGATCTTTGTTCAACTGACAAGAATACCACAACAGTCAACAACAATAGCTCATCAGCTACCGCCATGTTATCTTTTCAATTAACTGCAAGCGTATAAAAGTGATGCACTGCTTTTCCAAATGTTTGATTTAACCCTGACAGGCAGCTTAGCATCACCCAGCCACTCACTCACTCTACCCAGATAGGATGGAGAAAGAATCAGAAAGCTGAAAGCAGAATTCATGGATTGAGATAAAGGCTGTTTACTTGGTAAAGCAAAAACCATACATGGAAACAAAGCAAAACAAAGAATTCATTTGCTGCTTTACATCAGCAGGTAGATGTTCAACCACACTTAGGCAAGTAGGGCTCAACATATATAGCAAGCTCTTGGGAAGACAAATTACATCACTGCAAATATCCTGGTCGTTCCTGCCCTTCTTTAACCCAGCTTCTATTGCTCAGCAGGAGCATACATATAGGATATCCCTTTGGCCAGTTTGGGTCAACTGTCCTGGTTAGGCTACCACCCAGACCTCAATGTCACTTGTGAGGGCCCCCTACTGGAACAATTCCCTCATGAAAGACGGATCCTATGATATGGATATGTACTGTCCAGTTGGAGCAACTGGACTCAATGAGAAGCCCATGTAGGGATCAGTTTTGAAAGGATGGTATTCTGTGGGAGGGACCTGACTCTGGAGCAGGGGAAGACAATGAGAAAAAAGGAGCAGCAGATGATGAAGATTAACCACAACCACAGCTTCCCATTCACTTGTGCTGCTTGGGATAGGAGGTAGAAGAGGGTGGACAGGGAGAGGTCTTTCTGTGGTTTTAGTTTATCACTGCTCTAGTCTGTTAGTAATAGGCAATAAAGTATATTAATCTCCCTATACTGTCTGTGCTACCCATGATGGTAATCAGTGAGCGATCTCCTTGTCCTTGTTTCAAGCCATGAGTCCTTTTTCCATCATATTTTCTCTCCTTGTTCCTTTGAGGAGTGGGAGTGAGAGAGTGATGAGACGTGATGGAGATTAGTTAGTTGCCTACCAGTTAGAAATGACCACAGATGTGGAACTGTGCAATACAGTTTTTCTGCTTTGGAAATTATTGATATCTAGTAAATACAGAAGAGGCTGATAGAGGAATTTGATGTTTTGCTGTCAGACTATGTCAGGTTTTTAAAGTAATCGTGATTGTTGATTATAAACTCATGAAAAAGATAGCAACATGCAGAGATGGATTAAGGCTGACTATAGGGCCTTGGGAAGGTCAGATGAAAAGTCTCTAGAAAGAAATGGAGTTTAGCATATCAGATACTGTCTGAATCTACAAAGGGCCTGAAATGATGGCCAAAAAAGGCCACTGGACGATGTTTCTGTCAGTCAAACTGTACAGACAAGATAACAGGGCAAAAGCAGATGACAGCATATGCGGTAGTGTTGTACAGACATTAAAATGCTATAGTCTGATAGTCTGACATGGAGAACAGGATGGTGACTGAGCTGTTTGTGCTTACCTGTTCCTTCCCTCTCTCATTAAAAATGAATTTCATTCAGCCCAGAGAGACCATCAGAAGTTGATCTCAGCTGAGAAAAGGCTTCAAAAAGAAAAAAAAAAATAGGAATAGTTGACCAAAGATTGCAAGATCAGTGATTAATAGCTTGGATGTAAGAGTAAGCAGGAAGCTTATGTTGCCCTAGCTCAACTCCAAGCTGCTGCAAATTAAGGGAAACTCCGTCAAGCTCCAGTGAATGAAGCAAGACCATCTGGATAGAGACTGACTACCGAACACCAGTGTTATTTCATACCTCTTAAATAAATATTTGTGGTTAGTCTTGCCCAACACAGCAAGAAGCTCTACTGGAACTGTTTACTCTCCCAGATCCAGAGGAACAGCTGCACCTATGATATTTACTCCTGGAATTTGAGAGTGAGTTCTTCTTCAGTGCTCTTTCTTGTGGAAGATTGTTAGGAGATCTTTATGGTTTTTTTTTTTTTAATCTATGGAGGAATTGCCCTCCCTTGTGAAACATTGACCACTTTGATGTTGGAGGAGTACAGTCATGAAAAACAAAGGTATCGTTCTTAATACAGCCATTCATTCTTGCCTCTTGACCTGTCCTGCTGGGCTGCCTTGTTGGTAAAGACTGAGACAAAGAAGCATTAAGCACCTCAGCACTTTTTACTTCCTGGATAACTAGGTCTCCTGCTTCCTTCAGGAGATGTCTCATATTTTCCCTAGTCTTCCCTTTGTCATCGAGATATTTATGGAAATCTTTCTTGTTGACCATGACGTCCTTAGCCAAACTCAATTCTATCTGGGCTTTAGCTTTCTTAACTCAGTCCCTAACTGCTTAGACAATGTCTCCGTACTTCTTCCAGGTTACCTGTCCCTGCTTACACATCCCACATGATGTACTTCAGCAAGTACATTAAACGACCTCAAGGAAATTACACGGGTGAAACCAAAACAGCCACTAAACATCAGACTGAGTGAATAACTGATGAAAAACAGATATACTCCAGGATCTGAGAGAGAATATTTCTCACAAAGCAGTAATTTCATTTTTGCCTTTTCAGTCCTTGTTCTCAAGAGAAACTTGAGAAACTGAAACCTTCAAAATAAGTCTCTGGAAACTAAAATTCATAACACTACCAGATACCAGAAATCACAGACTGAGTAGAGAGATACTAGTCCTATGGTAAATTATGCCTTTTTTTGCCCACACCCAGTAATTCCCACAAGTTCAGTTGATGATAAATTGCTAATCTCTTTCCCACAAGAGATAGCTATCAAATCATCTCTTCCGTTGCAAGTGTCATTTCTCCGTTCCAGAGGTACCTGCTGCCTTTTCTCTCAAATGATATAACTGATTAACAAATTCAAAGTGATTGTTCTCAGTTCAGATTTAACTCCAAAGACCTCTGCTTCTCTTTCAAGCCTGAAGTAGGGCTTGCATGCTTGAAAGCTTGTCTGTTATGCCTCTATCTGTAGCTAAAACAAACAAAAAAGCAAACCCATCTAAATAATCAAATGCAAAAACAAACAAAAGGAAAAGCACTTCCCTCTCCTTCATTTCCTAGTTAGGAAGCATACCTGTGTTTTTAGGCAATCAAACAATTATATAATTAAATCTCATATGGTAAAAGACTGAATAATTTTATTCTACTTGGATATGCTGAAAAAGAAAAATCATCTGCTTCATCCTTTGAAGTAAGGACATCCAAAATCATATCTTACCACAGGAATTAAAACAGTGCAAAGATAAATAGAAAATTGATTTTAGAAATATTGTTCAGCAAAAGGCTGAAGGAGATAAACTTCTCTGAAAATTGCCTCCTGCTGTCTTACACATTTTATAAGCCGTGGTGGGGCATATTTGAATGAAGTAATTTGCCATACACAGACCTTTTAACTGCTCAAATGCATGCAAAAACCACTGTGTAGAAATCACACAATAATCAGTTTAAACATTCATATCTCAAAAACATTAACAGTTTCTATTCATCAGGAAAAATAGTTTCTTCCCTTTATACATCTCTCTGAACTGTAGAATGGCTTAGGTTGGAGGAGACCCTAAGAACCACCCGACCCCAACCCTCTGCCTTGGTAAGGTTGCCATCCACCAACTCAGGCTGCCCAGGGTCCTATCCAACCTGGCCTCAAGTTCCTCCAGGGATGGGGCACCCACAACCTCACTGGGAAAACGGTTTGGTTGTGAAAACAATTTGTTAAACGGGATAAAGCACCATGACCTATGTTTCTAAACAGAATGAAAACATTTCTTGTAGTAGTTGTACTTACGTATTTTGTTTCCATCTAATTTATTCTCAGTTGTGTTCTGTTGTTGTTGTTTGTTTTTCCCCTTCTTCCCCAATTCGTTGCTTAAAACTCTGGTATGGTCAGCTTGATGCTGTTGTAATGAGTTAGGTAGCCTATATTTTGATTTTCAATGAATATGGTGGTAGACAGATGCATGCACAAAATTTGTCTGAAGCAGACTTACCTATATATCTGCAACTATCTACCCAGGGGATAATGGTGCTAGCCTGGTAGTAAGCACTCATTCTGCGCTTAGCAAGGAAGTGTTGTCTTGCCTCTAGAAAGTTGTGTCTTTGTTTAAAGCAAACAAACAAACAAAAAAACCCAACTGTCTGCAGAGGCTGGCAGATGCCACCTTTAGCCACCATTCCTGAGCTGTTCAGCCCTGCAAGAGACTCTTGGAAAGAATACAGGCACTCTTCCTGCCAACATCTTTCCCTGTAGATCTATTTATGTTATTTATGTGAACCACTGGCTGGTTCTTACAGAGCAGGACAGCATATAATGCTGTCTAATATCATCTATTTTCTACCTTTCAAAACACATTTGGATAAACTTGGGGGGGGGGGGGGGGGG
>PPHD01005207.1:8278-26824 GCA_002909625.1 Bambusicola thoracicus | reverse complement strand
GGGAATGGTTTTAAACTGAGACGGGGGGGGGGTTAGGTTAGATGTTAGGAAGTTATTCACACAGAGGATAATGATGCACTGGAACAGGTAGCCCAAGGAGGTTGTGGGTGCACCATGCCTGGAGGCATTCAAGGCCAGGCTGGATGTGGCTCTGGGCAGCCTGGTGTAGTGGTTGGTGACCCTGCCTATGGCAGGGATTTGAAACTCGATGATCATTATGGTCCTTTTCAATCCAGACCATTCTATGATTTTTAAGTAGCTGAAATGCATTTCAGAAAGTGAGCGCCTTGTAAATACGCCTGCATTTACCTGAGCAAAATTGATGGTCTCCTAATATCTACTTAAGGGTCCTAATGCTGGGAATGCCACGTGGTCTGACTGCTGCAGACGCATCGCTGCTGTGCAGCCCACACTGCCTACTAGCCCATCTTGTCACTGGCTGGAGCACAGCAGCCAGACCCCTGGGAGGGGAACAAGGATGCCATAGTGTGCTGCAGCTTCTCTGTGTTTTGGAATGCCTCAGAGTGACACCAACAGTATTTTAAGAGGAAAGCAGTTAAGCAAGTGTTGTGCACCTCGTCCTCTCTTTGGCGTTTGGATAACACTGTAGAACCAATGACAGCACGAATCTCTCCCTGTGCACAGGGAACAACAGTGATTGTTTGCAGCATGTTATAATAATTTGTTATTTTAAAAGATTATTGATAATTTGAGTCAAAATAAGATGTCTCTTATAAAATCATACCTTGTCATTTGCTGCTTTTTGGAAGCACAAAGCATATGGCACTAATGCAAATATCGTTTACTTAAAGGCATGATTTTAAAACATTTTTTATACTCTGTCAGCAATGAGGTCTGTATGTATTTTGTATGCAGGCAGATTAGTAGTTTTATTTTAATTTGCCCTAGCTTCATGCAACATTAGTTTGCTAAGTAAAATTGAGGAAAATAAGCAGAGAATTAATCAATCGTTAGTTTATAGAAAAGTAAAAAAAAAAATAAAATACTGTTATACATAATTATGTAGAAACACCAGGAAATCTTCAAATTGACAGAAAATAAAAGCACAAACCTGAAAAAATAGTAAGAAAATGAAAATGAAGACAGGAATTCTTGTTGCTATAAAACTTCTGATGCTTCAACTGAGAAAAGAACGAGGATAAAGAGCGGAGTTTATATATTGGATCATAGAATCATCAAGGTTGAGAAGATTTACAATATCATCCAGTCTAACCATCTGCCTATCACCAATAGTTCTCCCTAAACATGATATGTAAAGTTTCTTCTCTTAAAATTCCCAATTCAAAATCTTTGCAATTTCTTCAGAGAGAATCTGGCCTTTTCACAAAGGCGCTGGTTGAGCATCACCCTCATTTCTTGAACAGTTTGTTTGACGCACCATTAAATAGCAGCAAGGAAACAGCCCTGCATTTTTTCCCAACTGGTAGAATATTTTTCTTCCTTCCTTATGAAGAAGATAGAGATTGTTATGGAGTTTATATCTTTTTAAGTTCTCCTGGGATTTTTAGGTTAGTTTTCTTTCTAAGCTACTGAGCAGCTACTTTGGTCAATAATCTCTGTAAACTGTGACTGCTAGCTCTTGTCACACCTGTGCCAAGTCTCTGTGACAAACAGCATTAATAACTGAGTGCTCAAGCAGTCTGCATGGACATGTTTTAAAGCTGTTTAATCTGCTGGACACTCAGAAAATATTCACATCGAATACCTCAAAGGAATGGGGAAAAGTAAAAGGAGTTTCTGAAGCTACAGAAATTCTTCCCAGAAAAATATTCACATAGCTTTGCCTGTTCTTGGGAAAGGGTTAGCAAACTCTGAACGAAAAATATAAATAAAATAGTATGAATTACTTCTGCTGTCTGATCCAAACAAGTAGAAAGCCTGCAGTTAAAGCTACGTGCCAAAATCCACATATTGAGAGTCAGAAGAGATTTTTCAGGTGCTTAGCAGGGAAGGACGGGTTGTCACCACACTTTACATAGCATGGGAAAAGAGAAGCATTCCTGTGTCCTTTATTCATTCACTACTCAGTCTTGCTCAGACATGTTCTCTGAGGCTGGAATATCAGGAGCTATTTGTCAACATCACCTTCTTTGAACAGGCAGAAAAGGAGGGGCAAGAAGATCCCTGCTTTTCCTGAGAGTGCTGGCAGCACAGTATAATACAGAGTAGAAGTAGCAGTCTAGTAGGTTTCTGGAGTGGAAGATAACCTTATGCAGGTGGTAAGAGAGCCTACCAGGGGAGGTGCTCCACTAGACTTACTGTTTGCAAACAGAAGGACTGGTAGGAGATGTGGCGGTCAGAAGAAGTCTTGGGCAGATAAGTACAGAATGGTTCTCAATTCTTGGTGAAGTCAGAAGGGAGGTCAGCAAAACTGTTGCCTTGTACTTTTAGATGGCGGACTTTGAACTATTCAGTACAGTGGTAAGAAGAATCCTTTGGGCATCTGTCCTGTAGGATATGGGGGTCCAGGAAGGCTGGATGCTCCTGAAGGAAGTCTTAAAGGCACAGGAGCAGGCTGTCCCTGAGTGCTGTAAGATGAGCCGGAGGAGGAGAAAACTGGTGTGGGTGAACAGATAACATTTGCTGAGAGTCCTGGAGAAGAAGAGGGCCTTCCTCCTGCAGAAGAAGGGATGGACAATTCAGGGAAAGTACAAAGAAATTGCTAGGATATGTAGGGAGAAAATCAGAAAGGCAAAAGCCTTTCAATTTAGCCCTTGTAGTAAAAGAGAACAAAAAACTTTTTTACAAATGTATTAACAGTATGAGGAGGGCTAAAAAGAATCTCCAGGGAATGTGACCACTGTGAGTAAGAAAATGCTGAGGTTCTCAATACCTTTGTTACATCTGTCTGTAGAAGTCAGGCTAGTTATCCTTGGGGTACTCTACACTCTGACCTGGAAGTCTCAGATGAGGAGCAGATTAAACCCCATGATTTGGTTGGAGACAGAGACCTACTACTCCACCTGGACTGTCACATGTTCATGGGGACAGAGGTGATCCACTTTTGGGTGCTGAGAAAGCTGGTAGAGATGATTACCAAAATGTTTTCCACAGTCTATCAGTTTTCCTGGTCAACTGAAGAGGTCCCAGGGAACTGGAATATTGCCATTGTGACTTTCATCTACAAGAAGTGTCATAAGGAGGACCTGGGGAGCTGCAGATCATCAGCCTTACCTTGATACCAGGAAATGTTATGGAACAAATCATTTTGAGTGAGATCATATGGCATGTACAGGACAACCAGGGGATCAGGCCTAGCCATTATAAGTTTCATGAAAGGCAGGTTCTGCTTGACCAACCTCATCTCCTTCTGTGATCATGTGACCCACCTGGTGGATGAAGGAAAAACTGTTGACATAGTCTACTTCAACTTTAGCAAAGCCTTTGATCCTGTCTCCCACAGTATTCTTCTGGGGAAGCTGGCAACATGTGGCCTGGATAGGTGTGCACTTTCTGGGTAAAGAACTGGCTGAAAGGCTGGGCCCTGAGAGTGCTGGTGAATGGAGTTAAATTCAGCTGGCAACCAGTTACGATTGGTGTTTCTCAGGGGTTGGTACTGGGGACTGTCCTGTTTCATATCTTTATTGATGATCTGGATCAGATGACTGAGTGAACCCTCAGTAGGTTGGCAGAAGACACCATGTTAGGAAGAACTGTAGATCTACCTAGACGTAGGAAGGCCCTGTAGAGAAGGATCTGGACAGGCTGGATAGATGAGCTGATGTCAGTGCGGTGAAGTTCAACAAGATCAAGTGTAGGGTCCTGCATTTTGGCCACAACCCTAGGCAATGCTACAGGCTTGGGGCAGTGGCTGGAAGACTATGCAGAGGAAAAGGACCTGGGGGTGTTGACTGATGTTTGACTTGAACACAAGGCAGCAGTGTGCTGAGTAGTCAAGAAGGCCAATGGCATCCTGGCTTGTATCAGAAGTACCGGTCCTCCAACCAGGAGCAGGGAAGTGATCGTCTCCCACTCAGCTCTTGTGAGGCCACACCTTGAGTACTGTGTTCAGGCGCCTCTCTCAGTGAAAAAGACATTGAAGCCCTGGCACATGTTCAGAAAATGTCAACAAAGCTGTTGAGGGGTCTGGGGCACAAGCTTTATGAGGAGAAGCTGAGGGAACTGAGACTGTTTAGTCTGGAGAAGAAAAGGCTCAGGGGAGATCTTTTCACTCTTTCCAAGTACCTGAGAGGAAGTTGAGGCAAGGTGGGAGCCGACAACTTCGCCCATATAACAGCAACAGGACAAGAGGAAATGACCTCAGATTGTGCCAGGGAAAGTTCAGGTTGGATATTAGGAATAAATTCCTAGAAAGAGTTGATAGGCACTGGAATGAGTTGCCTAGAGAACTGATGGATTCACTGTCTCTGAAGACACTGAAGATAAATGTAGCACTGAGAGACATGGTTTAGTGAGCAGTACTGGTTGTAGGTGGAAAGTTGAACTGTATGATCTTAGAGGTCTTTTCCAACATTAATGATTCTATCATTGTATGAATTAAAGCCTTGATAGCAAGTACTTAATGAGCTTCCTTCCATGTGAAAATTTGTTTCAAGTGTCTGCTTAACCCACATACCCACACATGCAATGTACTAGCTCGAACTTTCAAACAAAATAACAATCATAAGATTTCCTAGTTATTGTATAAAAACTCCATTTTTTACACAAAAATTCCTTCAACCCAAATGAAAAATGTCATGCATGACTCACACTTCAGGTCTGTGGGCTGATGACCTTCATCTTGCATTTTCTCTACAAGGTGCTAATATAGAGCTGCCATCTCTTACAAGGACACACTTCCCTTTCAAGCCTCAGACCTCCAGTCTATAGACATGCTAAATGCAGCTCTTGACTGTCATCACTCTAGCAGTAGTTCATACTGTATGTCAAATTTCATGCCTCTTAAATGTTATCTTGCTTTTAAATGGAATGCTCACAAAACTGGATAGTCCTTCAAAATATTAAGAAAATCTGTCATGATGTTTTTGAGTTAAAGGTTGTAGACCTGCTCTGATCTTAACATATGCTTTTTTAATTATGTTTTCCTGACTGCCTCAATGTCATCTTGCTAACAATTTTACTGAAAGTTAAATATCCTGGGAGCCTTGGATGCTGGCCAAGTTTTCATCATAAAATCCTCACTTTGATTGCTTACCCTGGTGAATTTTATTAGGTGCTAATTTTGTGAGAATACAGTAAATAATATTTTCACTTACGTTAAGAGTTTAATGGAGGATTACCATTGACTTAGCTTCAAGTAGTATTAGTCCCTCAACAACAGGGTTGTTTCACAGGGATTTATTTCATGGGCTAACTAGGGCTTCATGGGGCACATAAATAGCTTCTGTGAGGCTTTTGTAATAAGAGAAGAAATCTCACAGTCTGAATCTCGCTACTGTGTACAACAGTAAAACTAGTGAGATCTTTAGCTGAGGGCAGTTAGTTTTCTTGTTTAAGAAGTGTATGTATGTGTTATGGAATGGTGCCGCAGTTGTTAACTGCACCTTTCTAGTTCTGTAGTTATCTCCTTTTCAGAGGTATTTGGAGTACTGAGAAACAGATGGAAGCATCTGGGTAAGACAGGAAATGTCAGATCATACACTGGGGCTCTCACTGTTTCTGTGACAATTTTTGTATGACTGAGAATATGAAAACCAGTGATTTTCACAGGCCACGTGAAGCAAAGTAATTTTTATCTTCTTCTTTGGAATATAAGTATTGTTATTACAAGAACATGTCTGTACACTACTTTAAAGAATAACAAGCCTTGTTTTAAGATTAGGCTATTCTTTTTTTTTTTTTTTTTTTTTTTTTTTTAATGGTATGTCCTATTTTTTACATAATTATGGAATGCCTAAATTCCTATATCTTATTCTTATATTTGACCGCAAACATATAAAAATAAACTCAAGGGCTCTTACAGAAATGTGTAAATGAATTAAGAATTAATGGCATTTTTTTCTGAAATACAAAGAAAATCTGAGTGCAGTTCTTAGGCATATGTCATAAAAAGGTATATTAATATGATTATAATCTAATGAACTACTTTTCAGTTCCATTAAAATCTAATTACTCATCTAGATTTATATAGCTGAGTCTGGAAATTAATGATGGAGGTTTGTTTCTTTGTCATACATTTGCTAACCTTAGTCAGAGCAACTTCAGTCAGCTAGGCAGCCAAGATTTGCAGTTTTTCTCTGGAAAACTTCAGCTGCCTCTGAGTCGATTGGAATTATCGCTATACTTTCTATTTATAAGGTTATTTTCTAGACATGATCTGCATTTTTCAGTGTGGTTGATATGTTCTCATTAGCAATCAGATCTCCTTTATGCATTAATTCTTCCCTGTTTTCAGAGCTAAAATTCAGTTATCTTCTCATTTGTTATAGTATGTAACTTCCCATGAATCCTTCTTGCATTATGAATGGATTTTCGGAAGTTCTTAGGCAGTAGTAGCTCTTGTAAGAATGATTTTAGAGCTGCTGGATACCAAACAGTTCCAAGCTGCTTCATCTAGATGCCTAACAAGGAAAAAACGTCTCCTGAAAGAATTGTCAGAGGCTGCAATAGTTTTGCCCTCTAACAGCCTGGCCAGTGACAGTGACATTCAATTGCCAGAAACACTGGAAAAATCCGTCTTCCATAAAAAGAGGTTTATAATTAACATCTCTTTTTCCTTTATATACGTTAAGTTTCTTAGTTTACTTCATTTCAATGGAGGTATAAAAAATTAAAGATAATCTTTTTGTTGTATACTTTGTTATTGAGCTTATTTATGCCACAAAAGATGGCAGGTTTCCCAAGCTTCCTTATGGCAGTTTTTCACAAAAGTGAAAGGGAATCAGATCAGGTTCTTCTAGTATCTATGATGTAATACAAGTGCACTTCACCATTTCAATGAGTATTCTTACTGTTAAAACAAAATAACAATATTCTGTGTCATTCTCCTTGGAGATCTCCAGAGGAGAACCTACCATACAAACACTAAAATAAATTACTGATTTTTTGCAAATGGATCCACAGAAGATTGTCTTTGAATCAAATAGATTAGATAGATTTTGCAGTCTTTAAGACCTCTGCTCTCACCTATAATGTCTTTTTTTTTTTTTCCATTTCATCAGTCTCTGCTTTCCTATATGATGTCCTCTTAGTAGTTAGAGAGAGAGGAAGGAAGTAAAGTCACAGGAAGAAGTCAAAAAGTTTGTTTCATTAAAGTTTCACTAATGGAAGAGAGAAAAATCTCAGAGCACTGACATTGCATTAGCCACAATAATCATTTTGTACAATAGAAAAATTATACTTGAAGTAAACTTCCTTTTATAGTTGTATGGGAACCGTTGACTCACGGCCTGAACTTCTGATTGACCACCTGAGGTGAGCGCTGAGTCAGCTGAAGGGGCACAGGTGAACGCAGTTCATGCTCCACCCCTCCTAGACCCCATTTAAGGGCTGACTCCCCAGGAGGAAGGATCTCTATCTGGAGATACTCCCTTGGGGAACTTTTCTGCAAGCCCAGGATGCAGGTACAATCTTTATTTCATTTCTACTTTGTAACAGGATAATCTTTCCAATCCAATGCCTGTTTGCCATACAATAGTCAAGCCTGTATTGTGGATTAGCTATGTGTCAAGTTTCTTTGAGCTACCTGAATTTCAATGCGACTATAACACAACTTCTTCTTTAGAGAAAGATAATTTCCAGAAACAACAGTCAGAATTGAGAATACATTGAAATAACTGCCTCAGCTCCAACAAGCTGAAAGAACCTCGTATCAGCTCTTTAAGGTGTATTCTCTATGAAAAAGAACTCAGAGTGCTGAGGGCTATAGCTGGCATTCATTGTCCTTGCTTTAAATGTTTCAGAAACAACGCCATAGAAAGAGCCTGAACCTGCAATTCAATAGAGCTAATGTTATGGAGGAAGCAAATTTTTTTAAAAAAATTTACTTTCAGTTTTTTGGGGAGCTGATTATAATGAAATATCTAGCTAATTAATTTTGTTGTTATTACTATTGAATGTTGAATTACCTTGGTACATAGCATTAAGATATTATTTTTCTTTAACCTCTTTTTCCTACCCATCACTTTAATCAAGCAAGCTGACAAATGGAGAACAGCAACCAATCTTTGTATGTGGTGAGCTGACTACTGTCAGAGAGTTTGTGACTCAGGCAGAGTTACCAAGTTTCAGGACTGGGGGGATGTGCTGTCTGTCCCAGTGACAGGGCAGTTTTGAGGAGTAGTAACAATAAATGCCACCATGTTAGAGAATAATCTCTTCTGGCAGGCAATAATCAAGATCCCATTGGCAAGAAGGGTGCTTAAATGACTTCTGACTAGGGGGATAAAGCTTCTCGTGACTAATCTATTTCCAGAAAAAGAGTTACACGGGGAATCAAATTAAATGACCCCATACATTCTCTGTGTGAGTTTCATGTATAAACAGAGTTCTGTTATGTTTGTGAAATGACCAAATAGGCAGATTTAAAAGTACGTGTAAAAAAAAAATAATAATAATAAAAATAAAAAAATGAAACCAAAAGGAAATAGAAGAGATTAGCAATAAAGAATTAGCCAGAGAAGTCTACATTATCCTTATGTCTTAATGTAAAATTTTTTGCATTACACACTTCAGAATGAATTATGTAACTGTTACCACCATTTTAGAAATGTTCAGACAGCTCAGATATATGAGATACTTGGTAGATAGGCCTCCCATTCTTACACGCTTCCAGGAAGAACTAGCTTTCTGCATGAAAATATCCTTGACTAAATGAGTAGTCATAATTGCATATAGATCAAAGTGCTAATCAGCTTGGCTGACAGCACCAGGGATGGAAAGCACTAATATTCTATTCATTTGAAAATGTTCTTTCCTGCTGTGAAACACAGACATGCCTTGCATTCACTGGTTTAATGTGTTTTGAGGTTCATAAAGTTTGGCTTCTGTCTTACAAGTTTTTCTTGGCAGATGTCTATCAATCGGCACCTCTTCTTTAAGCTGGCAGCCATTGGAAGAGCCATTTAATCTCTGTGCAGTTCTGTTCTAGCGAGGATGTGCCGGAGTACAGGTCCTTTTACAGGACCCTGTAACAAAAGATCCTTGTATCAGAGCTTACAGCCCAAAGCTCTAATTTTGTTATGATCTGTCTGTCCAAGGGTCCCTGAGCCAGTGAAGAATTTATTATGTTGGCCTCTCCTGATATGGAGGCGTCTTGAATATGGGAAATGGTAATAAATCAAGAATTCTAGGATGCAGAGCAACAGTCAGTAAAGGGAAAAAAAATAGAAATGTAATTTTACACTTTTGAAATGAAAAAATGAGGACTAAAATGCTCTGTTTATGTAAGAGAGAGCTGATGATAAACTGGCAGGCATGCTGATAGAGTACTGCATTTTCCAGTATTCTATTCAAGGATTGCCTTTAAACACCCTTAAAATGCACAGCACTATATCGGGCATCAGCAGAGTTCTGAGCTTCTGGGAGACACTGCCATGATCAGGTTTGTGGGCTTTGTTGGCTTAAATTCTTGTTACAGTTATTTCATGACAAAAAGTTGAAAGGTGTTGCAAGAGACAAGAAGAAGCCAGAAGAAAATAAAGGTATGTAGAGATTAGAAGAAGCATAACTTTCAGGTTCTGAAGATTGCTATATATTCATTTTTGATCCAGTTAGCGGGATAATGAATGCCTGTATTGGGACAGAGGGCTATTTAGTATTTATGACTGTTGATGTGATTTAATATTAGGAAATAAAGAAGCAAGTACTGCCACAGCCTCACTTCTCTAAAGTTTTGACGCTAGTATGTATGAAAGAACTATCTTTTACTAGTTCAGCTGACAGAGCTATGAAAAGAGAAAACCAAAAACCCACTTCTTTTCTCCTTCTCCAGATCAGAAGCTGGAGCAGAAAAATCTCAAATTAGATGCGGGGTAAGAACAAGCAGTTTCTTCTGTGCTTCTTATATGCTAATTGATACTGTTAAGCACATATGGGAACAGAAAGTTTTTGAGAGAATGGGAATTACTTCAGGATCAGAACAGAAAATAATATTATTTATTCTACTGAAAAAAGCAGTATCTCTGTGGGCCTATGTTGGATCTTTGACTTCAAATATTTATAAGAGTTGTGAGTTTTAGTTCCCAGGTTTTTCTTTTGAAAGTATTTTATGTCTCCTTTGAATATCAGGACTGAATAATGAAAGATGAAGTAGCTGCTTTGTGAAACTTTTTTCCCAATGGTAGCTGATATTTATGTCTTGCATCAACTGCATGTGTGAATTCATTTTAGTGCACAGTGGGGATGTTTCTTTATCCAAATAATTTCAAAGATGCCATTTTGTGCACTAGATAAAATTCTGGAATGTACATATGATGCTGTTGACTCTATTGTGAGAAAAACACTGTGATCTGTGTTTTTATGCTCAGCTTCTGTTTGCACTCCAGCTGCTAAAAGCAGAACATTTATAACATTAATTTAATTTCTTCATTCCAGTGTCCTTAGGAGTTTAGGAATGTTATCTGACATTTGATTGCATATGTCCATCAGAAGCCATAAATAACTTTAAATTGATTGATTGTTTGATACATTCATCATTTCCCAGTGTTCTGGTTTTGCAATAAGAACAATCTAATATGTAAAATGGCTGGAATAATGAGGGAGAACATCGAGTTTTTCAACCATCATAACCTTGTCTGGGAAAACACGATGCTAATTTCTGGGAAACATGCAGTCAAATAGCATTATGTTTCACCTTGATAGAAGACAGACCAGTATTGCAAATGAGAAAAAGTAGAATCAATTTATCACAATAAATATCAGATAATTAATCATATTATTTCTATTGGAAGGCAGCTCCAGAATCTAACTACTCACTAGGAATACATATATAATTTTCAGTCCAAGTATATGGTTTATTACCTTCTAGCTTAGATAACAATGTCTCCTTCAGCCATCGTACTATCCAAATATATAGAGAGAAAGCAACAAATTCTGTGCAGATTTATCCTATTCTCAGACTCAGATTCAAGGTTAAAGGACCCATGCTCTTTTAGTCAGTCTTGTTTATCTGAGAATCACTGACTCATAGAATGGTTTGTGTTAGAAAGGACATTAAGGACTATCTAGTTCAATCCCCCCTTTGAGATCAGGGTGCTCAAAGTCTCATCCTGTCTAGTTTTGAAAACTTATAGGGATAGGACATCCACAGCTTCTCAGGACAACATCTTCCAGTGCCTCACCATCCTTATAGTAAAGAATTTATTCCAACTGTCTAAACTAAATCTTTCCTCCTTTAGCTTAAAATCATTATAACTTGTCTCTACAGTTCCTGCTAAAGAATTCCTCCCCATCTTTCCTGTAGCCCCCTTTTATATATTGGAAGGCCACATTAAGACCACCTCAGAGCTTACTCTTCTCCAGCCTGACCAATTCCAGTTCTCTTATTCATTGAAGAGGCACTCCAGCCCTCTGATCACACTCATGGTCCTCCTCTGGACCTGCTCCAACAGATTCATGTCCTTCTTATGTTGGCGGACCCAGTGCTAAACACAGTACTCCAGATGAGGCCTCATGAGAGTGGAGAAGAGTGGAAGAATCATCTTCTTTGAACTGCTAGCTGCACTTGCTCAGATATTGCTCAGGATATGGTTGGAGAGTGTCTTCCTGTTTGTCCTTATAGCCTTTGTCTCCTCCACTTCCATTTTTCATGCACATGATGGTTTATCATGTCAAGATTTCCCTTACATTGCGTTGGTTATACTCCCTTTCTTATTTCTATTAAAAATCAGTCTCAGTATAAATACACAATTAAAGCCTGAAATTCATTCTCAGTGAACTTTTCCAAGAATTGATCTTTGCTTATTTACATTTCCAACTGTAGAAAAGTAAATTGTTTTGAACAGGCAAATACAACCACAAGTTTTCTGTAGCAGAGGGGAATCTGCTGCATTTGGAATCAACTAGCCAGGCTTCTGTAACTTGGACCTGTCATAAATTCTGATCTCACAAAAGCACTTTAATCATGAATTCATTTCTGCATACGTTTTCCTGTAACTCTGGATACTGGCATGTAGTATAGCATGATACAGATAAGATTCTAGACCACAGGCATATTTATTTTGCTGAAAGAGTTACTCCATAATCCACAAGGAGAGTTTGAGAGATGATCTATTCAGCTATTTAATGTCACAAAGCTTAAAGGGATTGCTTTTATCTGTGAATTTCTTGCTTACAAACTTTTTAAAATTAGTAATCAGGCTTTAATTTCTACAACATTTTAGCTTTCTAAGTTTAAAAAAGATCATCAGAACTGGACTAATACATAAAATGGAGGTGGAGATTATGCCAATGAGTATCTGTATGAAATCTATATTCCTAAACTTTAAATTTTATTTGTTGTAAATTTAATTGTTGGATTTTGAAACGAAAATCATTTCCTAAGGGAAAGCTAATTGAAGAAAATGGTTTTTAATTTCTGTTTTTGAGGTAGAATTGATATCATGATAATAAGATATTATGATACATTGTAAATAGTCTTTGAAACTGCAGCTGATATGCACGTTCTTTCCTCCTTCACAATCTGTTCTCCCTTTTGACTTTTATTTGTTATAAAGGTCAGCTAAGTAATTTAGTCCATGAGCTGAGGCAATAAATGGCACCATTAGAGGTAGCAAAATTTGTATGAGACCAGTTTATCTGTATGCCTACTGTATGTATTATGCAATGACCTTTCTACACAAGTGGTTTTAAAAAGGAGTTCTCCAAATGTAAAATTGGATCCCACAGTTTCATTTTCATTTGTACCTCTGTTACCATTGTTCTTATACACATGATACAGTCAGATTATCCTTGTCTACTTTGCAAAAGCTGTGATTTTTTTTTTTTATTTCTGGCTTGAATTTTAAATATCACATTCATGGGACTAAACAGTGAAGATGCAGGTAGTCTACATATGGCCAGGTATGTTTGGAAGTTGTGTGAATTCATATAACTTCAGTAAATCCAGGTGCTATTTTAGGATCTGAAAGCTGCAGTATTGTTCCAGTTCCGGACATAGCTGAAAAAAGTCAAATGAAAGTAAGACACCATAAAACCAATAGCACCGGAAATGCTACAGAATGTTTATAATTGAAAGAAGCGATTATATCTTATATGACAAAGATGCAAGACAAAAATGACAATAAGAAAAGAAAAACTTTTAGAAAGTCAGTGAGAAATTTCAAGTACATTGATAATAAATGAGGCAGAAAGTGTCATTTGTCAGAAGAAAACAAGTACTTGAAAGGACAAGGGTCTCACAAAGTGCTGATTAAATATAACACGCTACATGAGGATGCACAAATGTGAAATGCTTCAGTGAAGAAGATGAACAACAGGTCCTTCTCCACATCAGGAAAATAGATTCTTCTTGCAGAGTTATATTATCATTGAGAATCTGTATAAAAAATAAGAAGAAAAAGTGTGGAAGTAAAAAACATGATCCAGATTCCAAAATTTCTAAAAAACTGAAAGCTCTGAATTAGCTGCAATTACCAAATACCATCTCTTTGCTTATCCCAGTTATTAACAAATCACAGCAAAAGCAGCTCCGTCTGTGGAGTAACATGGAAGCTAGTTAAGCCGTGGACCCCATTCATCACAAACTGAAGGTCAGCTTTGAAAGAGTACTTCGTATTATTCCCACTGACTAAGGGAAATTTATTATATACCCAAGATAAACTTGCCATAGATTATCTACCACTAAAAAAAAAAAACCAAACAATAAAAGCAGCAAAAGCAATAAATAACCGTGCAGTTTGGAGCAAAGTTGATTTACAGATAGGAGGTGACATTGAAGTTAAAACTACAGGTAAGTTTTGGTTTTCTCAACCTAAGGAGTTCAATCAAATACCAATAAATTTTCACACCAAAGGATTAATTAAATTCATCAACCAGTAGTGGAAAAAATGATAATACTATTTTGTCAAGACTTAATATCTATGGTCACTAGTGACAAAACTCATCTACCGAAGCACATGATGTTTGTTGAGAAGTCAATAGCATTCAGTGTGAAGTCTGTTTGAATACTGAGATAGGACACAAGCTGTAGTTTATTTGCTAACTGAGAAAACTGATAGAGCCCTGTGCTTCCAGAAGCACGACTAGCATTTCACTGGCTCCTATCTGTATCTGACCTTGTCTTAGGACAATGTGGGCAGACCTGAGGAGACACTAAGCACAGGGGAAACATTCCATCATGTAAATGAAACCCAGTTGCCAGATTGCATTCACTGGACTGCAGCCTGAAACACCATTACTTAATTGTATTAAGATTAAACAGAAAATGATGAGTGTTATGGTGTCATCTTTGCTGAAGTAGGCTCCACTGTCACAGAAAAGCCTGTAAATGTACCAAAGATACAGGAATATATAAAGGAAGACGGCAACGTAACTATTGTGCATGAATCATAGAATCTGCTACTGATCCTTCCTTACTCCCATAGAAAAGAATACAGAATGGTTTATATTTTATATTCTGATCTCTAATGATGTCTCAGTCAGAAAATATATCATAGGCTACCTGCACTTGATAGCCCTGTTTGAAAGATGTCTTCTATTTCATTATCAACCAAACCCTGGTAAAGCTACCCAATACTATTTTTAAGTTTCACATATTCAAAAATGAAATGAATAGCAAGAGAGGTCTAAAATATGTCTCCACACATCGTTGTGAGAATGAATAACATCTGAATTATGATGTGAAACATCTGCAGTTTTCTGTCTGCTACAGGTAAATAAATGTGCCTAAAGACTGTGCCTTTTAGGAAACTCTGTTAAGAATCTTGCTCAAGGATCTACTAAAACATAAAGGATAAGAGGTATCAACACTGTATTTAGCCTTCATAATGTCATATAGAGGCACAGCTTCAGAGAATTATGGAAGGAATCTCTTCCTTGTTTACAAAACTATTTCACTGTTGATGTGGTCCACTTGGAAGAGGCATCATCAGCTGTGATGGCATCTACTAAACATGTCACCTGTTGTCATGTATAATTGTCTTGTTTTCATGAATCATGCATGCCTTGGTATGAATTTTTTACCACAAGACACTGATAAGATAGTATTCTGGTTTTATTGTATTACTACCAGATAGGGATTAATGCAGCATTCAGAGAGCAAGGCTGATGGCAGATTTACATTCCACTACTTCCTTGGCTATCGTGTATGATCAGCTAAACTAAACATACTACTGATTACTCAGTGATAAACTATAAATTCCTAATGCCTGCTCTTCGATTTCTTAAAGGCATGTCTCATTTTAGCTGAGATATTCAAGGTGTTTGGAAGAATCTCAGTGTTTCCACTAAAATACAGGCAATTGAGGAGACAGTAAATACTGATGCCCGGATTCCGGGAGTAACAAACTATAGACTGTTAGATGGTACCATGTTTTAGCATGTTGTCTGAGATGTTATTCTTTTATATAAAGCAAGAGAGATTTATTTTTCCTTAATTCATATCTGCAGATTCTTAGTGTTTAAAAATACAGGCAAATGTAGAAATGTTGTTTGAAATTATTTAGAATCACTGAATAATGTGCACATTCATCATAGAGCTAACAGTAATGCTTATGCTTGTGTTTTTTGCAAACTATTAACCAGAAGTTTGAAAATGGTCCATTCTTTACCCTTCTGCCTCACAACAGTTCGTTATCTGAGGTGGTAATAAGTATTAAAGTTATAAAGGAAATTGGCTACTTGTATCTTTCATGTAGAGACAGAGTAAACATTCAAAGGGAGCCTCAAGACTTTCCTAACTTTTTGCACTCTGGTTTGTTTCTAATGTTTATGTCCAGTACACTTTGCTGATTATATGCCCATTTGCTGATTATATGCCCATTGACTTTTAGCCTTCAATAATGAGTCTCCAGTCAAGCAAATATTGCCAAGCCTTTTGACGTATGCTACCACATTAATAAAGCTGAGAATATAAAATATCCGTTTGTACTTGTTTGCTTGCAACAGAGAGTTTAGTTTACTGTGAGATGGAAAAACAGTGCATCACAGGTGGGTTTAATGCAAGATGTGGACATCAGGGATTAGACTACTTGTATTAAACAAAACCATACAGGCTGTGGACAGATTCAGTCAGGGAAGAATGATGGCACAGAGAGCAGCTGCAACAGAAGCAATAAAAGAAGAGCTGAGCAAGGGAAGGCTCTGACTTGGAAACGCTCTATTTAATTAATAAGAGAATCAAATATCAATCCTTTTCCATAGCAATTCTGTGGCATATCAACTTCAGGAGAGTTGTTGGAACTCTAGGGAAAAAAAGTAGCAAGTAATCAATACAAAATACTTATTTTTTTAATACTGTGTGAAATGGAAACACCCAGCTCTTCATTCTAATATTGCACATTGATCTACTGACACAAAGGAAAGAGGACCCAGGCAGCCAGAAGAATAATATGTCTATAGTTTCTGAAGGTTCAGACGTACCTAACACATTACACTGATAGGTAGACACGTCTGATGTACCAAAGGTAACTAATTCCAGCCAGCATTATTGCCAGAGCTATAGATGACCTGAACAGATTCTTGAGAAAGGGAATATTATCTGAGATGGCTGCAACCATAAAAAGCCAGGGAAAATTATATAGGTTAAAATAAACCACACATATTTTTCCCCGATTTTCATTAGGGAATCACAAAATTATTGAAACTGAGAAGGAACCTCTGGATGCCATCTTATCCTCTCCTTTCTCTCAGGCAGGGCAATCTAAAGCCTATTGTCCATACCCAAATGGCTTTTGAACATCCCCAAGGACCAAGACTCCACAGTCTCTCTGGGCTACCTGCTTAACCATCCTCACAGTGGAAAAGTGTTTACTGAAGTTCAGATGTCATCTTTTGTGTTTTTCTTTGTGCCCCTTGACTCTTGTCCTGTCAGTGGTTTCCACTGAGAAGAGCCTGCACCTTCCTTTCAGATCTTTATATACACTGACAAGATCACTCCTAAGCCTTTCCTTCTCCAGGCCACACACTTTCAGCTCTCTCAACCTCTCCTTGGACGAGAGATACTCCAGTTCTTTTATCACATTTGTGGCCCTACACTGAGCTCTTTCCAGTGTGACCATGTCTCTTGTGTACTGGAGAGACCATAACTGCATACAGCTTTCCAGGTGTGACCCTACCAGTATTGACTAGAAAAAAATTATTCTTTTATTAAAGTAGTATAATCATTTCATAGTGGCCTTTATAGCACAATTTTTTTTTCAAATAATAACATCATGTACGTATTATGATAATGTATATTTTTAAACATGGTTTTTATCCTGATATTTTTTCTTCTGCCATTTCACTGGCGTCCTGTCATTGCGGTCTGTCATTTTGTAGTTGATTATATAGCTGGCATTCTCTTATTCTACTTGAATTTAAAATAGTACACTTCTTTGTTCAAATCACTGGGATGTGATCTTATAGAACCACCAGTTCCCATGTGGAAGATGTAGCAGTAGTGAAAACATCCACAGGTTTCATAAAATCTTTGTTTCCCTCCCTGCATAAGGACAGAACTACAACTAGAAATGTTCATTTGTTTATAACTGGGGGCAGAGGGAAGGTTTGAGATGCTGCTGTTATTATTGTTGCCGGGACAGTGACTAAATAGGGTGTTCATTACAGCAGTAATTCTTGGATTTTTTTTTAATGTTTTATTAAACCTTGCTGATGTTAATGATACTACGTAGACTCTTCTACTCTTTACATTTCTTAATTTTTGAAGTTTAATTTTTGAAGATACATCTTTAAGTATGTATGTTTGTTGAATGTTAGAGCTTTGCTGATCTCTTCATTATTAATAAAATGCATTCATCAGTATTTCTGCATGCCTCTTCAACAGTAGAATTTTGCTTTCATTTTAATACAGTTGTGCGTTCTTGCTGAAGTGTATAATTCATGTAAAATGCTAACTTTTGATCTGAGTGTACTTGAAAAAAATCAGTGCTAGGATTCAGTAAGACCATGCCTTTAAAGCATTTATTTTGCTGTCTTGATGATAATGCAATATGCATCAACAGGTTTCCCAGACTTTATGTTCTGTGGCTTTATTAGTAGAATTCAAATAGTAAGGAAGATCTTTGAAATTGTGTATGTATCAGAAGAAACATAGATTGATAAATAAATAAATGTTGGGATTGCTGTTTCCCTTGATGTATAAAGTTCACAGATGTTCATTTCAAACAGAGAACTGGCATAATGATTAAAGCACAGTGTATGCTATATTATTTGTCTAGGAGTAGAAATGCAGGTGAGCGGTATCACACAGAGATGTAAATATTGAATAAATAAAATAGCTTTGAGTTCTTTGGAAGACTGAGATTGTGTGAGTGTTAGGGATTCTTGAGAGATATGAACTGGAAAATATGTTTGTTGATTCTTTCAATCTACTCCTATTACTGTCTCAGTAAAGCTCTTCCTGGCTGACAAAGAAGTGCAGTAAACTAATACTGCCTTTTTCTTTTTCTTTTTTTCTTTTTTTTTTTT
>PPHD01005206.1:14647-26825 GCA_002909625.1 Bambusicola thoracicus | reverse complement strand
AAAGACTTCCAAAGAAAGATGAACTTAAACTTAGCCTCACAAATCCCACTTTCAGACTGTTACACCTCTTTTGCTACATTAACACACTACAGCTGCCTCTTTGCCTTCACCTTTTGGCCACTGACAGTAACACAGTCTTCTGGAGACAGACATCCTGATCCATCGTTTGATTTCCAGGTCATTGTTCTGGTTACTAATTTATGTAGGTCTCAAGCCAACCGAGTGTATTTAATATTAGCAGACAAGGCACCCTTTTATTACACACAAAAATATTCAATGCTCCGCATGCAAATATCATACTTCACACAAACTACATTCCACAGAAGATATTCTTCAAAAGTTTGCCACCTAGCTCCCACATTCAGACTTTTGGGCTGATCTTCCCTCTTTCCCTGAAATAACCATTACCAAATCTTTTCTAGAGAAAATATAAGACAGGTCCTAATCCATAATCAGATTCCCCAGAGGTTTTTCATCTCTCTTTGTCTAGACCTTGAGTCATGTAAATGCATTTGATATTAGAAGGCTAGAGATTCATTTAATGCAAAGGTATGTATTCTGGGCCTCTCATCCAAATATAATGATTCACACAAACCATCTTCCACATAAATGCATTAGAGGAGTCATGGCTGTACAAAGCCTCTTTGTAAGCATAAATTGTATCTAACAGTTTGCCATAGAATGTCCTACAACCACCTCAGATCAGCATGACCTACACACAGATAAACACAGGTAGATAATTCTCCCCAGACTCCTCATAGATTCATTTCAAAAGGAAGCATGTGTCAACCAGAGCTTCATATCCTTTTTGACAAGGGCAAATTACCTGATGGGGCTGCGAACTGGACCATCTGCTGTAGGAAGGAGCACTTGAAGTCTTGTTGGCTGTAGTTCTCTGCAAAATAAAAGATTGATATCTCAAGTATTCACCAACATGTACAATGGCCTTCAGTTTCTACCATGTAAACTACCATGGTTAAAAAAAAAAAAAAAAAAAACACTCTCAAGAAACTATAAATATGATAAAGTAAATCAGAAATGAAAGAAGTTTGCTTGATTTGCTACCAATGCCCTTTAGCCTTGGACCTCAGAATCCCAATTTTCACCTCAACTTCTGCATGTCACCTAGACTGTAAATTTGATGCCGGACCCTAACATAAACCTGGTTGCAAAGCACTGCCTTTCAACCAAGTAATTCATTCAGCTTTAAGCAAACATGCTCTAAATTCTAATTGATTTCAGAAAGTTATCATTGAAGAGGTTTTTCTGCTTGCTTTGAGAAGTTACATCTTCATTTTTCCCCAAACTCAATTGTGATGTTTCATTCCAGACTTCATACAAGTTACATGGAAGCTATTTTTAAATCACAGAAAATGAAGCAAATGTGTTCTTTCAGGATCCCTCCACCTCACCCAGAAGTGAAACTTTGACATTTTAAAACATTATAAAATATACTAGTTACCTACTAACCTGTCTTGTAAGAAAAGCAGTCTTTATGATTAAACTCTATATTTCTTTCCTCATGTCACTATACTTTCTGAAAGCACAAATAAAAAGTCCGTGCCATGGACTTTTATATTCATATTTTGTGCATCATATACAGACCTTATAATCAAACTGTATTTGATAGCACAGAAGAATCAAAGCAATATGAAAGCTGTCAGAACACCAATGGTGATTTTAACGTATGTTATCCAGAGTTTTTAGATTATGAGCTTCTACATCACTTACTCCTAGTTTATGTTGGAATTTAGTGTGACACAGAGCACTCCTAAATCCACCCCTCATTAACATGCACATTTAGTGCTTAAAAAAAAATTAAAAAGATAACCTACCTATTCATGAGATTTGCACTCATATAGTCTATCTGGACATGGGATGCTAGCTTATGAGCACACTAGGCCAACAAGAAGATGATAATATGACACTAAGGTGTCATTCATATTTGAACCATATGGATAAATTATACTTAAAAAAAATAAGCAAGACAATACATTTAAAATTTATACAGCAATGTAGCATATTTTTTGTAGTATGAAAAGAAATAACGTATAGCTTTTAACGCTGAAGGATATAGTACATTTCTACGCCAGTTATAACCACTAGAATTTTTACGTCATTACTTATTCTAGAACTGGCATGCCACTCCTGCTTATGAGAAACAGCCACTGCTGTAATTGTGCTTTTGTATTGGTCTTTCAGAAAACAGTTATTTTACAAGTTTAATTAGAAGCATTACTGTATAGTGTATTTAACTTCTAACGGACACCCTTAGAAGGATAAGCATTTTTAATGAGCTGTTATACCCCACAACAGAACATCCCTTTTGATAAAAACTTCAGAAGAGAAAATGCACACAATGTTGATTTCAGCTTTATGAGAATTTATGAAAACTATCTTCTGCTTCAGAAGGAAGATTGGTGAATCCATAAATAATAAGTTGAGTAACAAGATAGCTGAAGTTTTTTCAGTTTCAAGGACATCCCCAAGAAAGATATCCCACAGAGAAACAGTATCATAATATTACAAAGAAATAGAAGAACCCTTTCCAGGCTAGGCAGCAGATGCATACCTTAAAGACAAGGGCGTTGGATCATTTTTTTTTTTTTCTACCTTTGCAAACAAGAAAGGACAAGAGCCTCAGAAGTTGTTAGATGTTAACCCCTACCCTCCTATTTGATTAAGAGGCAAGCACTTAAAAATACCTATAAAACCAGTAGTATAAAAGATACAATCTCAGCATTTATTCCCTCTCTCTGCCCACGCTTGCTTTCCCCAGCTCTCCATCACTATCCTTTGCATGATCTAAAGCAAATAAAGTACTAAGTTATAACAAAAAGGCATGCAGTTCTCACTCTCCCCTCTCCCCCCCTGCCCCCCCCATCCAAGCTTCCACATGAGATTATTCTGAACAGATTATGAAAAAGTTTGGGAAATATTTCACACTGCACTTCTTTCCAAGCTTTATCAGACTACAGGAAAAGCTTTAAGGCTAGACAATACCCTCAGGCTGTCTCAGGTGTCAGAACTTCTGAAACAGGTGACAAAAAACATTACAGATTCATACACATGAACAAACTCCAAGCATGTGCACATGCACACTCCTGCTTCCCTAAAATCAGTAGGGATTAGCCAGCCACTTACCTCTAGGAGCTTGGCCATTCATGCCTAGCAGCCAAGATCAGAAGCTACAGCATAAGCTCTACTGGATGAATAGCTTCTGCATGCAGTACGTACTATAAAGGAGACCTCAAGGCATAATGTTTTCACAAGGCATTTTAACAGGGAGAGCCTAGCTGCACTTAGCCCCTTAAACCTCTTCCTTTACTTCAGGGAAAACCACCTTCCTCACCACTCTCCCTTTCAAGAAACAAAGGAAACATATGTAGAATATTTAAAGACTTCCTGCTCATAAACCTGCTCTCTGGTCTTGTAGTGCTCCCTGACAGCATCATTTGAAACATCTAAATCAAGCTGCAATCCACTCTCCTTGGACTTCCAGAAAGTCCCTACACTAAACTAATTTTACAGCCAGGCATCCAGCTTCCTCCTGCTCCCCACAAACATTCTCTCAGCTACACATAGGTACAAAAACTGCTCCCCTCCCCAACTATTAAAAACTAATTAGGCTGATGGTTCTAATCACCTGCTTGTCCAAGCTGTTCTAATGTTCTCACCTCCTCTCCTAATTCCCCCAACCTGTGAAGGGGGTAAATTTGCACAGATGCAGGTGACCACCAGTCGCTCTATGAGACCAATGAGCTTCTGCTGAAAACTTTAGAAACCTGAGACAGTTTTCACAGCAGACTGTACTTCTGAAAGCAATAAAGATGCTACTTAGACATATGGCTTTTGGCATCTAAGCTGGGAGTTATGGAAAAAAAATGAAAAGCGAGATGAGGTAGTGTGTTGTATGCTGCTGTAGTCTTTCAGGCAGTAGTCTGCCCGAAAGAGGAAAATCTGCTGGGGCCTTCCTTTCAGGTGCAACACGTTCTGCAAGCACATAGATGGATCCAAGCCTGAGCACCAGGAGTGCTGATGAAACACCAGGCTGCCCCCAAATCCCAGGGAGAGAAGAAACAAAGCACTTTTCATAGCAATGAAGCAGCACAGATAAAAGAAGAGAAAATGATGTAGCAAATGTGCAGAACTGCTGTCTTTACACACCGTTCTCAGGAAAACTGTTTCCTTAGAAGGTTCGTGCTACTGAACACAGTACACACTATAGCCAAAAGCCAGAAAGATACTTCTGGTTGAATATTAGCAAATCTGAGTAAGGTTCAACAGGAGAGCTCCTAAAATCATATGTTATGTTATTATTCCTATCTTAACTTGAGGTTATTAATGACCGTATGCAATGCAAGCCAATATTTTAATGGAGTCCATAAGTACTTTTCATCCAGTTAAGGAGAGTTTAAATGTAAGGCCAAATTTCAAAATTAGGAAAGAAAAGCAGAACTCCTTGGCCTAACATCTTGCTAGCATTCAGCGGTCAACTTGCTCATTCATTTTAGTGGAGACGTTGCTTATATAAAGACTTTAGTATCAAGCTGTTCATCAAACTTAGGATATACCTTGCCCTGTGCTATATAGACATTTCTGCATGTCTCTTTTTGTATTGTTTCTATAGAATTTGCTTATTTTTCTTTAAATTCAAAAAAATTATTTGCTGAACAAAGTGATAGCAAACTCTGACAACTATAACATTTTAATACTCTGAAGTGCTGTTTGTGAAGCTTTATTTAGACAAGCTTATTTTCATGGAGGTTTGCATATATTTTCAACAGTGGAATCAGCAGGCTTTGTTAAAAAGAACCTATATTCAGCTGTTGCTTACTGACAGACACAGGCTGTTGGGTTCATTTGTTTATTTGTCATTTCACTGCAGGAGCGTGAATATGAGATATATGAATAGTGAGAGAGCATGAATAGAAACAGAAGCAAAATGAAAAGTATTAACCTCTCATACTATAAATGACTGTATTGTCCCTTATTAGTCTCCAGAAGCAAATACCACAGGAAGTTCTTTTGCAGTTAACCATAGCAGACTGAGAGGGAAGAGATTGTTTTTAAAGTACTGTGTTTTATCTGGTTTTATTTATTGAGCTTTTCCCACAGTAATGCAGTATAGAAAATGGTAAATTATTAATTGTTATCACAAGTTAAATAGCAGAAGTGACAACCTAACTGATTCTATCTATCTGACCAAAAATAGTACTTAGTGGAATTAGAGTCTGAAACTGGAAACAGCTATATCTCTTGAAATAACATAGACTTCATGCCTACAAATCAATCAAACCTTGCCCCTGGTCTGGCTCCAGACACTCTTAGGTTTTGTTGATTCTCTTTGTGGGGTAGAACCCCGCACACATAAGGATACTAAATCCTTCACAGTCCCTTCCTCACAAATGCCATCTCAGCAGATCAGAGGAGTCAGCTCAGTGGAAAGAGTTTCTCTGTGCCTCTGATCTGCTATCACACCTGGCTCCATGGGGAGACAGACCCCACTGAAGCTTGCTCATTACAGATGTGCCAGTCACCCATGAAGCTATTTTTACTCCTGTATCATAAATATACATGATTCCTTGCTTCCTTCAAAACCTCATCCTATTTTTCAGCACTACCAGTATTGTGCTGGAAATTTATATCTAACACCATCGTGAACATAAACAAATACAAAATACTTCAAAGATCCATGGCTTCTTTAATTCCAGAAAAGTAGAATTGCTTTCTTCACATTAAAAATAATAATAACAGCAATAATAATAATAAAAACAACTTCAGAACACCCTAAAAAACTGCCTGCTCTGTAGTGTGCTTACTACAGTGAAATTCTAAATATTTGCTTACTTATTTATTGTCAGAAACATGAAGACAGGAAAAGTTTGCTAATCAGATTAATAATAGGAATATCACTTCATCACATCTATGCACCGGTTTTTGCAACTCTCTGGCAAACACTGCTGGTCAGCGGGCTGGGACACAGAATGAAAAGTAGAGGAATAATAGTAGCGGAATGACAGCATGTGGTATGACAATATTGCCTTCTCTTCCACGTAAAGAGGGCACAGTGTACGCCTCAGCTAGCTTGGCAGCAGAGTGAATAGCACATATCAAAGTGGCACAATTGTTCTGTGGTGATGAGATTAAGCAGGAAAATCATCAAATACATTGTCCAGTAAAAGTGAAATACCAAGAAAAGGTACTAGAAAAGCAGCTGATCTGGATACAGTGGTCAGGATGCAAACCATAACAGATTTGTGAGACATAAAGTTTATAATTTGTAAATGAAGCACATAACACATTTGAAAGTTGAATCTGAAAAAGAGGGCAGTGGAGAAAAAAAAAAATCTTTGCTTAACTTTGTTGCGCAATGTCATCAGGGATTACTTCCTTTAGCTTACAGAAATCGATGTTATGACAGGAAAAGGCAGAACAGGAGAGATATTGACTGAGCTGTCAACCATAGGAGTATATCTCTGTGAACTTGAAGGTTTGGACTTTGATGAAGCAAATGCATTCAGTGGACATTTTTATAGGAACTCAGGCACTCACTCAAAGTACTCACTTGCATTTTATATCCACTCTCTACTCTTGGTTATCAACATAGAGACGTCATAACTGTTGAGGTGCAGTTGCCAAAAGTAATACAATTCATCTACCTCTAGGTTTAGTGATTTGACATGGTCTCTTAACCAGGATGTAGAGCTTGTCACGGCACCGTGATTCCCCTTCTTTTTCTCCTTGTCATCAATTTAATATAGATATTTTGGCACACTCAAAGAAATAAAAAAAGTCTGGAAAAACCCAGGGATGAAAATGTCTTCTCTGCACAATCTCTACTTATGCTTACCTATCAAGAGTTTTGCGTTCAGTAGAACAGCTTTGCCTCATGATTATTCATATCTTTTTTGACTATTAAAATTAGTAATGAATGTATTTGAAATTTCAAAATATATATTTAAATGGGTATAAAGTCCACAAGCCATATATGTCATATACCATGACAATATCACAAAGCAAAAAGTATTAGAGAATGTGCTACATGCCTCAAATCAGGTCTATGTTAGAAGAAAAAGCTGGTCAAGCTCTAGCCAAAAATATTGAAGCCATTAACTCCTTGTTCATTCTCATTTTTCTTGAAAAATCATTGTCATTTAACTGAATCACAAACAATCTGAACAACAGTTACAGTCAGTGACAAACAGCAACTTCATCCTTAGGAATTTTAACATGGGGAAAGAACTTTCTGTCTCCTTAGGGATTCTACACCATGATTAGCTATATAGTCAGCATTTTCTCCCAAAGCCAGAGAGTTTGAAGATAAGCTGCAAAGAGATCGAGGAACAACCTTCATGTCTTCCAGATGGAGTTAACATAAAGTTGGCATCCTTATCCTGTAAAATGTAGAATTAAGAAATTGTAAGAAAGCCACAAGACCTGGGAATTCACAGAAAGATAAGGAGGGGAAAATCATCTCAGCTGAGTGAGAAAGATGAGAAAAACCAAAATATGGAAACATTTGATAATTTGAGGTCAAGAATTATCCTAAGTACTACAGAGAAGGTACAGGAGTACATCACAGACATACGAGAGAGATAAAAACGAAGTTTTATTTTTAAAAGTTAGGAGTTGTCTTTAAAAAAAAAGTAAGAAAGAAAGAAAAAACCTACAAGGTATGAAATATCTTATTACGTTGAATAATGTTACATTCTCAGCTGTCAGTAACTTCAAGCAATCAGTCAGAGAGCCTGGCAGTAGTGATATTATCAGGATATTTACTCATATTGAAAGAATACATAATGAAATATAAACTGTGTTATCATCAGAACAACTTGAAGGAACACATAACAACTTTCATGTCCCACAGTCTCTCACCTTTTTCCCTGACTAAATAAAAAACTATTTAAAAAGACAGTATTGGTTACGGCAGACAGTAGAATGGAATTAGTTTTCTGAGACTGAAAGATATGACTGTCTTCAAAAGTTTGCATAGGTCTGTTAATTAGCTCAACAGTTATATGTCGATTTGAAACAGGAACCCAAAAGAACGTCACTGTAGTGAGAGCTGCCTTTTTCCGGCATAAATTCTGATGGATATTTGTTGCATTAAAAAATCAGACAAAAATATTAAAAGTGACCCAGAATATTTGAGGATATCAAGTTTGAGGTGTTAAAAATTATCAAAGTGGCCAAAAAGAAGACTAACAGTAAGTAGGAGGCATTCAGAGATAAAATACAGAGTAGTCAAAAATATAACAATGTGAAATACAAAACAATGAATGCTTTCATAAAGATGTGTATCTTTCCTTCTATAAATAATGTTCATCAAAGAATTCAGAAGTAAACTTACATTACGGATTACAATGAAGTCAAAACAGACAGGAGCCTTGACAAAATAACACAAAAGATTGTACTGCAGAAATTGAAGTAGAAGTAGGCCGACAGCAGATGTACTAATAAGAATATTTCGTATGTATTTCAGTATTGGAAGGCAAGGTTATGAATCATGAAGGTTCAGGAGAGGTTAAAAATTTAATTAATTTTTATCATTTATTTTCAAACAACCTCTATTTGCAAACGATGTAACCATAGAAAGGTGGAGGAGGTACTCTAATGATCTTTTAATGGTGAGGTAGGTAAAAGTGAACAACAAAAGACCATTTTCCAGATAAATGAGTTGTTCTCATAAGAATCAAATTTTAAAGCATTCAGAAGGTAATTAGATGTTCAGGAAAAAAAAATGCTCACAATTCCAGCTCAATTATTAAGACCAGGAAGCAATGAGCAAAATGCTTAGTCCAAAATTCTGCAAACTAATTTCAAACATATTCCAAAGAACTGGAAAAAGAATCATATTTCCAATATGGATGTATTCGAAATGTAGGAATTATTGTGCATTTCTCTTATTACAACCTCAGAAATCCATCTTTCATACCTTTTACAGACATGTACTTATTAAGCAGACGAAACAGAGAGAGACAGTGGATATTGGTGTCTGGCAAAGACCACGATGATCGCTTCCAAGATTACTCACAAAAAAAAAACAAAAACAAGCAATCAATTTCAGTTAGATGCTGTCTCAAGAGAAAACAGTGATATAAACACAATTAAGGTGTAATTTCTTAGAGGATTTAGGAAGAACACGCTAGTGTGTCTTTGGGCTGCAGGAAGGGTATCTGACATTTTTAACACCACATTAAAAGTATGCAACTACATTTGTGATGTGTTAAAAGTTACTTTTTAAATAGGGAGGCACTGAAATTCCTGCTGTGCTTCATAGCAATAGAACAATAAAGCAGGATGAGGAGCAAGACTCATACTTTTCAGAGTGGTCCAGTCTTGGGAGAATCTCAGGTTGGAAGGAGATGAGGCAGACCATCTTGACTTCAGAGCAAGTAACTGCTACAGAAGGGATGAAGTGGGAGGAAAAGTTTGTTCTCAGATCAGGAGATGTGAGAAGATAAATCCACTCGGTGACCTTAGATTGTGATGAGTTTGGTAGCATAAATGTCTGGCTGCATTAAATTGTAGTACAGGTTTGTGGAAGGAGAAAATCCAGTTGTTTGCCACTTTGGCTCTACTGACAGTACAGAAATTTGGTTTTGCACTCATTTTCCTAAAAAGATTAAAAAGACACCAAGAGCAAAAAAGATCATTTGAATTCAAATCAGTACTGATATTCTATAATCAGCAGCTGACCTAAGAAGCTCGCAAATAAAAAGGGTGACTTTATAATGCATTTCGATGGTAGTAAGGATTAGTATAACATGTCTGCCATGGGTGACAGCTGCTATGACTGTGAAGTACATGGTTTACTACTTATCAGTCACCATAGCAAACTTTCTGGGTTCTTGGGCACATAAAGCACTTTCATCTTGTTGCAAACATTTCTACAGAGAATACAGTTTTGCAAAGGATCCACATCACCACAGTTGTTGCCAAAGCAGTGTGTTGGACATGATTGTTGTATAGACAGCCTAGTAATCCAGACAACATTCTTCCACAGAGTGCTCATTTATACAAAAGCTGTGAGATTCTACTCCTCTTGTCTCCACCAACCTTCCCCTTCCACAAGCACAAGTCTTTAGGCTCTCCTCCCCATCTGAGCCCCTGCGCACGCTCCTCAAGTTCCGCCTGAGCTCATGCTCCCCCAGGCCCATCATACAATCTAAATCACAAAGTGAGACAGGCATTCTGACATGCCTGTCACTGCGGTAGGAGAGATGCGACATAGTGGCTAGAGCAGCAGTAACTGACAAAAAATGTCATTCCTGCTTCTTCAGATGCCCCTCCTTGCACCATGATTGAGGCACACCACGGCAATAAATTCTTCTAAAAGCTCTTAAATCTATCAGACTAATTGCTAAATGTGGAGTAGCCATTCATCTTTCCTGGTTACACTGTTATGCATGTATTTGCTGTAAGATTTTTTATTAATGTTTCCTCATGATTAAAGCACAACATAAAAGTAACATCACTCTGTCTACTTTCAGTGTAATGCTTCTTTCTGAAGCCTGAAGAATAGCTCAGGATTGGGAGCATGAAAGATAAGGAGAACTCCCAAAAGAAAGGGAAGAATATTTCCCTGCTGTATTCACATACAGACTTAGAACTTCAGGCACTTATTTCCCAACTACAGAATGAATAAGCATCACCCATATTTTTAGAAATGTCCAAAAAACTCCTATTTAAATATCTTTCCGGAAATCTTACTGCAATTCTCCACTCGTTTAGAATAAGTGAAATTGGAATATATTTCAGCAGATAGGCCAAATATTTAATATAATAATATTGTTTTGAGTTGACTGATAAATCTAAGTGGAAAGACACTTGGAGGAAAACATAAGCAAGAATGAGAAGCAAGCTCGGGACTGTAAGCACGCCCCTTGTCAATTTGTTCAGCACACAGCAAATTCGCCAAATTAAGAACATTCCAAGTGCTTTAGGAAAGGCTGCCCTCTTCAGACAAACTTAATAAAAGTACCCACATGAGGTTGTGTCTTGAAGCTAAGCTGAAAACATGGTGAAATGGACCGTGCAGTGTCATATCAATCTCGTAGCAACTTTATTCTACTTAATAACAATTTGCTACTACATAAATAAAAGAGTATCTCTTCTTATCTCTAGATGCATACTGATGTGATTTTGTTTGGATTCTGCAGGCTCATTTATACGTTTTCTATAAGGATGCTAAAAGCTTTAATTCACATGCTGAAATACAGAGACATAATTAATTAACAAAGCTTCAGAGTCTGAAGTTTCTCTACACGGTCATTCGGAAAAATGACTAGTTTGCAGGCCTGAACTTCTATCACTTGCATGTTAGAGACAGTTTGTTCTCTCTAATGATGGCAAATAGTGAGTAGAAAAATTTTTTGTTGTCCTCATTGGACTCTTACATTTGGCATATATCTTTATCTTCCTTGAAGCTTCCCCAAACTAGTACAAAAATGAGCTTATTTAGCTAGAAAGATATTTTCCCTTACAACTGATCTTCTAAGGGTCTTCACAGGCAGCCTTGTGGATTTTTATCTTCTCTCACTCTAGACTGCAAAGCACAAAGCCACCAGGTACTCTCCTGGTGAACATGAATGCAAACTATGAATTTTCGTCAGGAGAATATCCATATAAGAAAATAACTGTAACAGATTTTGCTGGTATAAATAACAGCTTCCAATTATTGGGTAAGGTAAATTGGATTTAAATGCTTTTGGCAGTGCTTTGCTGGAAGGTATATCATGCAATCTGCTGAGGAAATACAGAGGTACAAATCATGCTCCACAATACCAACCTGACAGAGAGATATCAAAACTTGTCAAGTCCTTTAGCAGGACCTGGAATGGTACTAGACAAACTTTTTAAATTAGTCATTAACTGTCAATCTAGCACCCTAAAATTGCTCTGGAACAGGGAGCAAAGATAATGTTAAAAAGAGGGAAAGTATTATCAGTGACAGAAAGATAAAAGGGATTTAGCTGCCAGCTTGATTGGGAGTCTCTCAGCTCCTGTTTAGTCAAGTGTTGGTTTTTTTTTCAGTTTTTCAGCAAAGCCTCCAGTGTCACCAAGTCTAAGGGGAATACGTCTGTTTGCACTCTAAGTTCCAGAGCTAAGATACAGCTCTTTTTTATTGCAAATTATCTTGTCCCTCTCCTCTCCTCTCCTCTCCTCTCCTCTC
>PPHD01005206.1:994-12415 GCA_002909625.1 Bambusicola thoracicus | reverse complement strand
AAAAAAAAAAAAAAAAAAAAAAAAAAGCATGCTCCTGGAAAACTCAAGCACAAATTAGTATCCAAATTGCTGCATATACACCATCTATGTTAATAGGTTTAACATCAGGACTTCCAAATTCCCATTTGAACCAGTGAGTGTTTCAGCACACTGTGCTGATGACTAACTCTGTGCTTGGCCAGCACAGCTTAAACCAGTTCCCTTAGGGAAGCAGCCCCTTCCAGCTGGGCTGTTTTGGTCAGATGTCAGATTTCATAATATCCCTTAGGTCCAACTTACATACACCAACAGAAGCACATAGTGTAGGTTCGGATACTAAAAGAGGCTTTTGCAAAGCAATGACTGAACTTGCATCACATCTGCAAGCCCTCACATCTTCAAGCTGGGATTTTCAAAGGAGTTTGAATTTTGCTGGTAGATGAACAGAAAATATCCCCTCACGCCTTTGAAGAGGTTAGCCTGAAGATGTAATGAGCCTGCAAATAGTGATTAGCTTCAAAAGTGGCACCCTAAATAATAAAATCTCTGTAAGCCAGGTTCTAGCTTTCTGGAAATTAAAGATACTATTCACATTTACCTCTCAGGACCTAATTTCGGTCTCCTATTGCTAAATGAGAGGTCATAAGTCATCAGCTACAGTGAATTGCTCCTAGACTCTTCGGGTAAGATCTAATCCTTGAAATTTCATTTGCAAGCCTTCTGGAGGCTTCAGGCTGCTTGTTCCTGTTTCATTCCTCTTCCAATCTGAAGAAAAGTTCCTGCCAGCAACCAGTCTACAGGACACTGAGCAACGCCTTCCTGATTCAAAGGCTGCACCCCCCTCCAAACTGGGCTTGAAGAATCACCTCCAAAGTCTGATTCTCCCAATATGTGCATAAATTGCCCCCACCTGGAGCCAGATGGAGTTACGAGGCTGTGAACATCTTTGTGGTACACTGCACCTCCTCCTATTTGCACAGCAACCGCTTACAGTGCAGCTCAATTCTTCCATAACGCATTCCATCAATAAACATTGTCAGAGACTGTTGGGCAAGTTTAAAGCACATGGAGAGATTTATCCTGACATCAAAGTGAAGCTAAGTAAAACCAAAATAATAAATGAACAAACCCTCAGCCAGGTATAAATATCTGAACCCACAAGTGGGAAGTGCTCAAGTTATACGAAAGCTTTCATTCAGAACTGCCTCTACAGTAGTAGGTGTTAAGCTAATCAGAAGCTCATCCTGGAAAAAAACCTAGCCTGGGCAGGCTGTTTCAGCACAGTAAATGGACAGAAGAGACTATTGATGCCCATGGAAACACCATTAGCTCTCCTTCTACCTTCTGCCACAGCCCACACAAGGACATTGGTCAAATGGTCCAGAGGAAAGGCCAAGCACAGACTTTGGAGCTGTACATTCCCCAGAGAAGATTCCCTCTGCTGTGATTTTTGAAAACCATAAAGTCTTTTCCTTTTCTACATTAATCTTGAAAACCATTCCATTTTCCATGCTTGATTATAGAAAGCCTCTCTGAAGTCCCTGAAATAAAAATATTAAGCAGAACACCAAAGTGTTTTTAAAATACTGTAGCACTCCAATCTCCGCCTGCCACTCTGTGGCACACAGCAATTTAAAATTATTGAAGCTCTCAAATTAAGTGCTTAAATTGGAAGGTGATCACCACTCTGAACATGTGAATTGTAGAGCTATCTGAACTATCAAAGCGCTTCAATCTACTCTAAGCAGGTCATTTTTGGATGTGATAAGGGAGCCTGGGATTGCCCAGCCTGCTCTGATTTTAAGCTCTTTTTTTTTCAATTCATTTTTACAAGTACTGAAGCTTGGGTGCAGAGTAATTCTGTTTGCTCATAGGAAGCCTGTGCTGAACATATCTGATAAAGTTGGAAAAGTTTTTAATTTTGTCTTGTTATTAATTAGCCATTTTGTTCAGCATTTTCCTTCAGGAGTCCAATCAAAGCATGTATTTATCTCTAGTTCTTCCAAAGTTGTGTGGATATAAAAATCGAACACCTATATCCATTCTCAAAATCTTCACTTCGCTTAATATAGAACGTACTATTTTCTGAATGTACTGAAAATTTCATTGCTTTGTAGTTACAAATTGAAACCTATAATGCTCATCTCCAGGAATCAATCATTAATGCCTTTTTTTAACAGTAGAACATACTTAGTCTTGCAATTTTGGCACACAGTGCCTTTTTAAAGTATTTTCTTAAATGAACCGGTAATAGCTAGTTACTCCTTGTAATATATTACTCAGTGATGAAATAGTTATAATCCAAACACAAACCTTTTCTAGCTGCAAGGACTATAGAAACATGAGAGATCCTTAAACTGTGGGACGATTCTTTCCTCTGCCATCCAAAGTAGCTTAGGGCCAGAATATGGCCTCGCCAGTTTTTTTTATTATTATTATTTGGACAGCTTTCTACATATTCCCAGAATTGTTAAATATTGCACTATTTCCCAAACTGCATATAGTTCAATTAGAGAGATTCTTTTTGTGAGCATTTCTCTGGTGCTCCTCCAACTGCCCCATGGCACAGCTGTCATGGCTGATGTCCTGCTCTGATTCACAGTTCCCAGCAAATATTTCCCATTGGTTTTTCTGAATAGCTTTAATGATAATGCATAATTATTTGAAAACTCTGAAGACTTCTGGTATTTGTTACAAATGAACTCCACTTTACACCTAGTCTTTTTAGGGCACTTTCTTTCTCTATCAGAAATAACTTCGGAGACGAAGACTTGTACGTCAGCCTTCCAGTTGTAGACCCTTAAAAATCAAGATCTCTTTTAAGTGGAAGCACATTTAGGTTACTTAGCAGCATTTCCATTTATACTGCCTTATGATCTACTGCATAGCACATACATTACCACTAGCATACTGAGGAATTATTGCTATGATATCCATTGTTTGCTCATACCTCACTGATAGACAGCTCATTTATGATTGCTGAAAATTCTCAAATGGTGTGGTTTTGTTCACCATTTGGAAGACTTCTATCATCAGCAAAAATGGATCTAATTCCAACATACAGCTCGGGATACATACAGTGCCTTTGTTGTATACACTCAAACTTTTCAGCATAATGGCCAGTCAAATACCATAAGTGAGATAATACAACTGTGCTTGACATTTATCTATTACCAGATCATTCTGTTGAGCTTACATTGATTTAACTGTGCAAGCTGCACCTTGATAAAATTATTTTTATTGGCATACTAAGACACATCAAGATGTTTCATAGAAATTTATAAATGAGAGCGTCATGTGATTTCAGAAGTATGAAGGTTTTTCTACATCCTTTCATATTCTCTCAAATTATTAACCCTTGTGTGAAAAATCCCTTTACAAGTGATTTTCCAGGTTGAAATCAAGGCTTCATTTCAAACATTACTTCCATTTTGTTGTGTATAGCAATGCAGAAGAGTTTGGCAGGAGTTGCTGCTCCTTAGTTTACTAACTTCTGTGGTTGCTTACATCACCATTCTTTGGCATATAGACTGTAATGCTGCATTCCCCATTATTCCGTAAGATTTTCCTGGTTCTTTGCTGAAGTAATTTATCGGCCATCTCACTCTTGTAAGCGTTTCTCTGGCATGCTCTATGTCTTTATCAAGTTCAGTAGTTGAGCTGGTGGATTATTTTACCATGATTCCCTGTAGCAACAGGTTGAACTTCTTGATGATACTATCCTTGTTGTTCCCCTTCTTTCTACTCATGCTGCCTCTTGCTGCACTGTCCTGTTTTATAACATTTTTGCTGCCTCTTTTTCAGAGGTATTTCTGAGGAGTTAACATCTTTCCTAGCTTGTTTTTTCCCTGACCCTCAATTATCCAGACTTCAGAGACACTTTTCTGAAAATCACTAACAGCTGTTTCAGCATCTATGAAACAATTATTCAAATAAAGACAATGGCATGTCAGTGCTGACATGTACAGGATCCGAGTCTGAACACACTTGAACTCTTTTCCTTGGTACAACTAGAAATCTGTTTTCTTAAGTCTCAATTAGCCTTTTCCTTAGGCTTTTTTAGGATTGTAAAAATGAAGAGTTGGAAAAGAATTTCAAAGCTGTTTTGGCCCCAGTCTCTGTATTAAGTTGGAACTGAGCAGTTGTGGGCTACCTCTGGCAGAGTTTCCTTTATCCACTTTTTGAAAGCCCCTAATGAGAAGCACTGAGCAACTGTCCCAGTGCTGGAACAATCACTCACTGTTCTTTCCTATCAGTCTCATATCCCTTGTGAGATTAAGATTCCCCTCAGGCCCCTTTTTGCTAAATTAGACCAATCACTTTCTTTACCTTGTTTCTATAAGCATATCTTCTAATACTCTTTTCCTCTGTCCGGTCTGTCTACTCTTAAGCCTGGCTCCCAAAACCATTTTTCATTTACTGCTGCACCAGCGAATCACTTTTCCTGCCTCTGGAAAGAAAGTTAAAGCATCCTACAGCGTCACCCCCATATTTTTGCAGCAGCATCATATAAATAGTGTTTGTTTTTAATGTATTTGCTTTTAAGTCTTACAAATAAAAACAGTCTGGTAGCATCTGATATCATCTCATCTATATCATCTCATGTCTTGAAGGGCTGACCTAAATTTCCTTTCAGTACATAGCAAATTTTAAAACAGCTCCCAGTGACTTCCCAGTAACTCCATTTGGATGACTCGTTTGACCTTTGGATAGCCACATTTAGCAACTGTTTCTTCTCACTCTGATCTCTGGCACTGATCATGATGTCTTCCTCATGCTGATCTAAAATACTGAAAACATGCTTGCCTGTGCCTTACTCCAGTATACATTGACTAACCCGACTTTCGTTATTAATGTTATTGCAAAGGACTGGCCAAGAAGTGTTGTCAGTTGAGGCACCGCTGATGAGTAACTATAGTCATAATTGGCTCTTAGCCTACAAGTGATGATTCTGTTTCTGAATTAATGGTATGGACACTGAATAGTAAGTATATGTAAGATGCAGTATATTACAGGTTTGTTATTGCTGTTGTATGTTTTGTTGTTTTGGATTTTTTTTTTTTTTTCATTTTTAAATAGCTTTCTGACAGCACTGGTGATTTCACACACAAGGGATTTAGGGCTTACATTTGTCCACTTCTTTCATTACTACCATCAACTTTATTATTATAGCTATCGTTCTAATGCTCTAGAAGTTCACTTACCTACTTCAGAAAAAAGTTGGCTCACAAACGGCTCACAACAAGGCTTGCAAAAATTAGCAAGCTAAGTACCTTGCTAGTCTATTTTGGACGTTTGACTTTATTTTTTTAATGAGTATTACAATAGGATTATCAGTCAACTGCAGCCTGGTTAAACAGTAGGCTTCACTTCTTCTGGCCTCTGCTCTTCCAGACTTCAGTATCCTTACCAGGAGCTAAAACTCCAGCCACTATGGATGACAGGATCATTGAAACACAGTTCTTTTCTACCTCAAGAGGTAGCTCTCAAAGGCTGATATATCAGTGGTGATACTCTTAACAATTAACATTCCTGCAGCAGCATTTCAAAATGCTTCTACCTAAACCTAATGCCTGAACACATGTGTAGGCAATGAAACCAAAGCAGCCTGTGCTGGGAAGGTGCTGAATAATTTCAGAAATTTTTTGGAATAAAAGGTGAAATAGTAGACCTAGTGACATACGGCTATCACCTTTTCAACACAGAAATAAATCTCTTTGTTATCTTAAATACAAAATTCTTCAAATGCAAAGTGACTAATTGCTTCCTTTTGTATAGCTTAATTGATGGCCTAAAGCCAAGAAGAGATCTAAAATTAATCGAAGTTTCATAAATAATTGTGACTTCACTGTGATATAACCCTGAATAATGGACTAAATAATAGGTTAATCAATCTACTGCTTCCTTCACCGAACTGAATATCAAAAGAAAATATTCATATATTATTTGGTACTCATTTATATTTAGATGCAAACACTTCGAAGTCTGACTCCATGCCATACTAAAGCAGGATGGAGTATTAAAGCGTGAAGTGTTCAGAGAGGATTTGTAATCCACCTGAAACTGCAGGCCAGGGTGACTGTGACATCTGCTAATAGCACATGTGTTACAGCCTGATGTGCCAAGGAAAAGGCACTAATACTTGCCCAGCATGTCCAGCAACATCACTTCTTTGGGAAACTCCCTCACTGCTGTTGCTAAAAGACTCAGGGCCACACAAGCAGTGTGTGGGTAATACAGTCCATCCACAGGGGGCACACACAGCATGGTCTGTAAAAGTTGCAGATTTGAGGTGCATGTAGGACAACCAATTCACGAAAGGATTTCTGCCAGGCAGAACCCCATAAGACTGATACTACTGCCTCTCTGAAGGTTTTCAGTGATCCCAGATAACATCATGCAATCTGATTTTGAAGGTCCTTACTATGAAAGACTCAAGCCAACTTATACTACACAAGAGTACACTTAGCTGTTGTCCTTAAAGGGACTTGGATATTGGAGAAAGACACACAGATAGTCCTGAAATAAATATATCCACGAGTCTACATTGGGAAAAAATGTTTTTAGGGCATCTGTAAATAAGGTGCTAAGCTAACAGGTTGAAAGGCCAGCGTGTTTACTTTTGATCCTTTTGCTAGTTCTAGGTTATATTTTCAGTTGTCAAGTCACATTTCAGATCAGTGCTGCATATTTTCTCACCAGCAAACCAAAGCAATGCAGATTGCTGATCTTCTGAAATAAAAGTGCATCTTTGTATGGGAGATTCCTGTAATGTGCCAGCAGCCAAATTAAACTACATTTAATATTATTTCCTGTTCTGGTTTAGTGTAACTTATCAAATACCTCAATTTATTAACAAGTATATAAGTTACAAGTCCTTTTGTAACTACATTACCATTTCTAAAATCTCTCCAACAAGGGCTTTGTCGTTCAAAGCTGTTGTAAAGAGAGCTGCACCAAAGGGAGCTATTTGGACTTCACAACAATGAACTTTATTGATCCTGCAAAAGCCATAAACATCGCTACATATTTCTGAGTGCCATCTATGCACACATATGCAATCATCTGATAATGTAAGAATATATGTGCCTATGTATTGTTGCTAATTAGAATACCAGTATGCACCAAACAATTCAGCCAACACACACTCCAGAATTTCAAATTCTGGAGTGCAACGCAAAAACTACTAAATAGGTGGCAGGGTATTCAGAAAGCACCAGATTTGGATAAATTGTGTGTATAGAAAGTACTAAGACATAAACGTTAGACAAAGTAGTGTCTACGCCTGAGTTTGGATTTAACAGCGGATATGTTAACATTATGACTTGTATTCCTCCTTGCCTTGTCCAGTAGGATATCTGTTGGAACACATCTTTGCTCCTATACAGGCGTATTTCCTTTCCTTAAAATCCAAGGTCTAGGACAACAGTTGTGCTTGCATGGTCAAGTCTTATTCCATCTGGAAATAACGCCTGGCTAATTTGTGTGCCCAAACTGGGAAGCACAGAAAAGAGAGCTCTTGGAGTCTTGTACCATAAATGCAGCCAATGTCAACAAGGTTTGTTTCATAGTGAACATTAAAGAGGAGATTTTCAAAAAAACAGAAGAAAATCATGAGTAACCTGGGATCAAACACCTTTGAATTCTTCTGAATTGCATGAGCCATAACAAAGCAACTAGTACACTGGCCCATACCAATTGCCACACTGTAATACTCCCTGAGGCTTCAGTCCAGGAATTAGGATCTTGTTTATGGAAACATAATTAAAGCACTTTGATTGCTTTCCTGTAACAGACACTTTAGCACCTGGTAATCAAAGAAAAATGCTGAAAAAATCTGCCCTTGCATTTCACTAAACACATGCATTAGAAGCCTACTTGCCTTCCCAGCTTCAAAATCACGTGCCAGGGCTTTTTTGTCTCATTAGTAATAGAACAGACTCACATCTCTAAATCCTCTGCTGCCCCATGTGCCTACCTGGAGAGGCTTCCTCCTTCCCACTAGCAGAAATTTAACTATTTATCACGCATTGTTCAGAGGCTCAAGTGGTTTGATTGTGAAATGTTTGCACCCTTACACCTGCTGTGATGCTATCGAATGGGAATCCTGCCCTTAACACCCACAAGTGATTCACATACATGTTTCCCTTGGCTCAGGCTGCGCTCAGGCCCATCTGTTTGAAAGCGCCTTTCCTGCTCAGTGGTACAACACTTACACAGATATGCTAAGGAACAGGAACACTAAGGAGGATAGCATTAGCTCACATAACACTACAAGAGTCCTTTCCTTTGTTGCCATCCCTGCAGTCACACAACATAATTTCTGCCACAAATCTTGCTGAAGAAGAAAAAAACAAAACAAAACAAAAGGGCTCGCATCTGCTCAAAGTCCGCTGCCATGGAGCTCCAGGTATAAGTTGTGGGTGCTGCAGATGAAGCCTTTCTTCACAGGCTTGCCCAGGAGCTCATGCCCATAGCCATGATCTGCACCTCAAGACATGGAGACTCTGCTCTGGGTAAACCTTCTTATGTAAAGGAATTAATCCACCAGAGGTGATACAAAGTCCTTCACAAAGCTTTTCCTCCCCATGCTTAAGTCCTAAAATTCTAATGAAAGAGACAACTCAGAAACAAAGGACTGCAAGTAATGAAATGATTAAAGAGAAAATACAGCTGAAAACTCCTGGAACACATTATAATTTAATATCTCATTATTTAATGGGCACATTGAACACATCATGAATTTCCCTCTGCTCCAGCAAGCCCACTTCATATTCCACAGAGCCTACGCTTCTGTATCTCATCCAAGATGAGATGAAATTGTCTTGTATATCAGAAAAATGTACTAGAGAGTAAGTAGCCTACAGTTTGATAATGTACAATCTGAATGTTCCCAACTGTCTAACTTCCACATCACTTAAAGAATTTGCACTCAAGCATTTTCAATGCATAATGAATGGCTTTAGCAGTTCATGAGTAGTCATTTCACATGCCCTTGTGATTGGTAAATAATACCACAGAGAAAAAAAAGTAACAAGGGCTTGAATAACTGATTCTACATAAACCTAGAGGTTCTCGTTTTAAATCTGCATTATCATGTTGTTTTAGATCCAGAGGCTTAGGTCTAAACAAACATGAACTTCAGGGACATTAGAAATTCAGCTCTGAATCCTGACCTGGATTTTCTAAATGACCTTTGAAATTTGGAACTAAATCCAAATGTTGCAGAGTCTCTATTTGGAAGCCATTCGCTGATGGATTTTCATTCAATCTAATGTAGGTGGCAAATTATGTCTGGAATAAGTCATTTTCAACAGATCCACGGTCTGACATACATACTACTGCATCCAGCAGGTTTAAATGGAAAACAAAGGTTCTTCATTTACCTCTGAGGCTTCTGTCTGATTTATTTTGCTTCTCTGGTTTGCATTTATTTGATTGTTTGTGCCAGCTATAATGGAAAAAACACAGGCACTACTAGGGAAAGCTGTAATCTGCAGTGCTCTGAAGCAGTCCCTGAACCACAGTGACTTCAAGATGCCTCTGCTGAATGGAAGCAGAAAGGAAAGATGCGTTCTCATGGCTGGACAGGCCATTGTAGCTCACCCTGCCATCAGCAAGCTAGTCTTTACTGGCTAAGATTGAGACAGCTATAACTTTTTAAAAGGCAGTGAAGTACATACTTAAATCTACTCACACATTTCAAGTTGAGGATGCACTTAGCTGCTCAGCTGAACATGGACAGGCACAGCGCTGTGTCACGCTGCTTTGGGGAAGTGGGATCAGTCACTTCACTGAAAGCTTCTCAAGAACTCTTGAAAATGGTAAATACATGAAATACTGTTTATTGTGCGACAATCTCCAGTGTTAAGGGACAAAAATTAGGAAGGTCTCCCTTTTACAGACCCTGACAACATCTGATACCACATTGCGACGACCTCAACAGCCCCATACCCTTTCCCATTGAGACAAACATCGAGCATTTATGTTGATAAGCTAGCAGCTCCTTCGCTAATTGAAACAGAAGATAAACAGCACCATGGTAATAATCTTCTGAACTATACTATAACTAGAATGAATATATAAATATCGTTCTGAAAAGCTGGCTTGTGCTTATTATTATTTGTCTTGATTACACATGACTACGCACAATTAAATACAGTAACAAAGAAATATATTTCACAAATGTGCAGATATTCCCAGGCTGAAGTCAGTCACGCTTTCAGATGTCTATCAATTGCTTTCCTGATGTGCTGAAGAAAATGAAAATAAATAAATCAGACAAGTTACTATCTGTAGGAACTGACTGTCCTTTAGAATAACTTCAGTTTGAAAAAACATAAAATCCCAAAGTTTCAGTACATATTGTGAAAAATATCTCCAGGGACAGGAAGCATAGCTAAAAAAAAAAAAAAAAAAAGAGTGTTTTGCTTGCCTCTTGATCATTCCTGCATGCAGAACACTCTGCAGTGATGTCCCAATCTGTTTCCTGAGTGGTTACATTGACACGGGAAAGAAGCAATCTACCTCTGACCACGCATTGATCTGCATTTTCAGTGCAAAAATTCTCAAGCTGTTGTGCTGATCACCCAACTGGAATTATTAAGAACCTGAAGTTTTCCTATCTAAATAGTGCAGTGTCTTTTGTACATCTTGCTATCTCATTATTCATTCTTTTTTCTTAAGAAGAATCACTAATGCGCTTTATTTCTGCTGTACTGGCACAGGATTTATGTCTCTGTAGATTCTTCGGCAGGATTGTCTCCACATTTTGCGTGAGCAGAGGTTTTCATTTTGTTATTAATTGGACTGGTTTAATTCATATTTTGAATTGTTATTACACATAGATAAATAGAACAAAGTCCATTCTGAGAGAAAGGCAACTGAAGCTGGGATTATCATACCGTTCTTTGACCACTGCTATGTATGATTCAGAGATGACCTGAACTTTCCTCCCTCATCTTAGAAAAAGAAACATGAATCAAAAGTCAGCCTTGCATTTTAATCAAATTGCCCTGATTATCTGGTATGGATCTAAAGGAGGGAGGTTTAAATAGCTCTTACAATGGAAATATTTCATAACTAATCTGACAGTACAAGCAAAGAGAAGTAATTAATAAANTCAGAGATGACCTGAACTTTCCTCCCTCATCTTAGAAAAAGAAACATGAATCAAAAGTCAGCCTTGCATTTTAATCAAATTGCCCTGATTATCTGGTATGGATCTAAAGGAGGGAGGTTTAAATAGCTCTTACAATGGAAATATTTCATAACTAATCTGACAGTACAAGCAAAGAGAAGTAATTAATAAAAGCAAATGAAATTGCACTGTAGCAACTGGGGAATGGTTCAGGAAAGAGCACAAAGATTACAAGAATCAGTTGATTATTGTGAATGGTTTCTAAACAAAAATAAAAATTAAGAAAAATATACATGCCCTTC
>PPHD01005205.1:0-21192 GCA_002909625.1 Bambusicola thoracicus | reverse complement strand
CCCCTCTAAAATAGCAACTGTGCAACAACCAGTGTAAGAAAAACAGTTCTACTCAGAATAAAATCAGTATGAAATCAGGCAAGTGTGAAAGGCTGCAAAGTAACTATTTTGTTACACGTTTTTATGACATAATTATATTGATCTGAAAGACACTCATCCAGAACCACAACCTTTTATACTAGAAGAAAAAGCCTGTATAATCTTTTCAATCACTTGATATTCATGGTCTTACTCAAAGGTCTCTGAATATGTCATGTGTGTAATACCAATGCAAAATTTGGCACTATAGTCACTACCAGCAATATGTTTCAATAAGGTAATTTTCTTGCTGCCTAAGAACATCAGCAGGGTGCAATCCTGAACAAAAACAGACTATGACATCTTATTCAAGCATACATCTGGAGGACAAAACTATACTTTATTAAAGGAAAATGGGATTTCAGGATTGTTTTGACAAGCGGTAAAAGCACGCACCTCACTTTACATACAGTACAGACTTTTAAATTCAAAGTGCATGCGTAGCCATTGTAAGTAAGGGATGGAAGAAAAATACTGCCATTCTCACTGGGTTATGCAAATACACAAAAGAAACCTTACAGTATATCTTATGTACATTTATGTATACTATATAATACGAAACTAGAATGTAAACTACTATTTTCCTGATTTAATCTGTAAAGAAGTCCATTTGCATACTTAAGAAGAGGGCTCGCAAGCTTCTATTTTGTACAGTAAACATACAGATGCTTCCTAATGTTGGGTATGTGCTTTCATTTCCACCAGGTATGTTTGATTTTACAATTCTTATGTTCTACATTAAGATCTTTCTTTTACAGTTCTCACATCCCTCCCTGCCAGATAACATTGTGTTGGAGGATCTTTTTAATGAAGGAGGAAACAATATAATTGATATATATATTTTTCCTAAATACATTTCATTACAAAGTTTATATATTTCTGTTGTAGGGTTCTTCTCAGAATACTGAGATACCTGCTCAGATACTGAATAGTGCTGAACATATCCCTTGTGAGATATCAAGCACATGGATTTGAGAGATCATACAATTTTTTTTTTTCTCGCTGATTTCAGCAAGCATAGGAATAGCACTTAGCTTTGAAAAAAATGCTACTTCTCTCTAGAGTTGTTTTTATTGCTGGAATTTGAAGTGGTCAGTGACAACATGTAAAATCTGCTCCTAAACTTGAAAAGCTCTGATTTAGTGCTTTGTGCGCTAGAAACCATGTTGGAATAGCATGAATGGAGCAGTTTGGCAAGATGGTATGGTGAAAGGAGGCTGTGTCATCGTATAGCTAAGTGAAAACAATAATCTCCTCTGCAAAACCCACTGATATTCCCTACCAGTTATACCACACATTAGCACCAGATTTGTTGTCGCTTGTTTATCTGAAAACAGATTTATGCTCTGCTATTTGAAATCTGTAGTTATGTTTTGTTGCCCAAACCCAAGCACTTTCATAATGTTATGCAGTAGGACAACCATCTCTGCTGGTAATGCACTGTTAGAATGGATATAGTACAGCACTGAGCGTACTTAATATACACAGTGCCAAGGTTATTTGGAAGGTCCTGGATTAATTTATTTGACTAATAATACTATTAAGCAGCTAATAGGGCAATTTTAGCCAAAGTGTAATCTTCAAGTTATACACCATACCTCAGTTATCACCTCTGTCCAATCAGAAATTATTTATGGCTGCTTCAGAGTAGCCCCCTCAAAATCCTTACTGTATATTATTACTGCTGCTTCTGCATATTCAAAATGCCCATCACTGCAAAGGGTTAATCTAATCAGCAAACTGGAGGCTTGACAGAAGGACTGAAAGGGATGCATTCAAAAAGAAATGACAGTGACAGATACTTTAGCATATCTCTAGCTGTTGAAGTGAGTGATGTTGAACCAAGAGCAATTTGTAAACTGATTTATTTTCATTTATATTTCATTTTCTCCAGAAGGTGCTAAACTCTTCTTTAACTCTTACAGGCTTCTTTTCTTTCTTTCTTTCTTTCTTTCTTTCTTTCTTTCTTTCTTTCTTTCTTTCTTTCTTTCTTTCTTTCTTTCTTTCTTTCTTAGGAAAAAATTCTTTACAGTGAGGATGGTAGGACACTAGAACAGGTTGCCCAGTGAGGTTATCGATACCCCCTCCCTGGAAGCATTCGAGATCAGACTGGATGGGGCTTTGAGCAACCCGGTCTAGTGGGAGGTGTCCCTGTCTATAGCAGGGGGTTGGAAGTAGATGAGCTTAAAGGTCCCTTCCTGCCCAAACCATTCTGATTCTATGATTCTATGAAAACTTAATGTGCTTTACAGTCTCCAGTTAAAATAAAACACCAAGAATGTTAAAAGTGAAGAGCAATGGTGTGCCACAGAAATCCCTTCTCTAGATTCTGTTCTGTTCTTGTTTTCAGTGCTAGGAAGGTCATAAGAACAATATGCACAGTATAAAGAACTTGAAAAAATAATTCTGAAAACAGGGATAACTCTTTCCCTAAAAGAAGATAGATGAGACCAAAATTACAAAAAAAGACTCTGCTATGATCCTGAGTCAAGTGGGAAAATTAAATGTTATACAACTTTCACATTGGTATGAAAAAATTAAGCCCAAGATTATTGATTGCAGACCACAAAAGTGACATTTGAACTTAACTTGGACCCTCATGACTTGGGCTTCTCACAACACAAGGCATCTCAAAAAGATCTCACACCCAAGCACTTCAGTTTTACTGATATGGACTAGCATTCTCTTGTGCACGTGTACCAGAAAGCATCTCATTTGAAGGAATTGGAGTCGAACACTGCATCTAGCTTGCCCATCAAATGCAACTCAGATAGTTGTAGATCACATTCATCTGCCTGAGGCTCATCTTTCCCTGCTTTGACTCAAAGCTTTTCCTGACCAAGTTAATGAGGGGAAGAAATTACTGCACCTCTGTTCCTCACAGCACCCATCAATGAAGCTACTGCTCAGTACTCCTTGCGCATACTCTGTGTATGGAGTACAAGATATTCATCCCATTCCATCCCATCTTGCCCCATCCTGCCCCATCTCATCCTATTTGATCCTATCCCCACAGCATACTGCTACGCTGCAGTACAGCAGGAAAGGAAGTTGAAATATTTTACCACACAACAAATTATTTTCTCAGAGTTGAGAGAACAACTTGCTCTCCTAGCCAAAGCCTTCAAAGAGCTTGGGATGAGGAGGACAGGGAATTTGCCATCTGTTCACTGAGTATGATGGGCATAATAGCCAATTCTACATACTTCTTGGAATGACATTTTTAAATGGATGTGAATTAAATCAGCAGCTGTCATAAGAACTGAAGACATGCGAGAAAACATCAATGTGAAATACTTGTTGTTTAGGTCAAGGCCATGAAATTCCAAAGCAAACAAATAAAGCCAACAGCAACAGCAAATCTTTATAAAAAAAGGTCATTTACTAATAAAAATGCTTTTTTCTTTCTTTTTATTTTTCTTTCTTTTCCCTTAGGCAAGTAGAGGAGAATGGAAGGATTTAGGAGAGCAAGGTTTTTCTGTTGTGGTTTTACCTGCTATCGTTATTGGCTATTCTACTTGTATGTCACTCACTCCCCAAGATTAATACACACATTTTCAGTGTTGGATCCTACAGAACATATTCAGTGGAGATGTCACTGCTCACTGTCTCTGTGCTTTCTAGCGGTCTGTCATTCTCCAGATAGTCTTATCAGCCACTTCACTTTAACACTGTGTCTTCCTAGTTATGTCAATAACCAGAATATTCGGCAATCTCCTTTCTTTTTAAGTTCTGCCATACTGCAACACACAGTTTCATGATTCTTTAAAATACTTTACAAACATGTCTGAACTATGTACTGGGGAAGTGAATTGGGAAGACTCTCAAAAAAAAACCCCAACAAAATGATAGAACTTAGGCACTCGCTATATATTATATATGCATGCAAGTCCAGTGCATGGTTTCTTATATGTGACTAAAGTATGTTTCTCTTTGACAAACTTAACGGTTCTTAACCGCATTTGTAATTATTATTCAATAAATCATCTTCTTGATTTCAGGTAATGGACCATGTGCATGCTAAAATGTGAAATTTTATACCCCTGTATTAGAACTAATGAAACCAAAGGGGTTATTCATATAAATGCCTGAGCTAATACAAATTTATTTTCATCCATTTTTTAAGACCTATACTGTGCTATTTATAGCAACCCTTTTATTGCATAAACCTCCAAAAGAGAGAACAAACAGCAAAAGCTGGTAAACTCTCTGCAGATTAATGACAGAAATCTTTTTTATGGTCTTTGAAAAAGCACAGTACCTATATAGAGACAGCAATGAAAAATGATTTGTAGGGTATGGATATATTTGATATGTATATATTTGGAAGAGGAAGGAAGGAAGGGGAAGAAATGCAAAATATATTTTCCCCACAAGAAGGAGCTTAGCTGTCTTCTCATTTTCAGTGATCAGAATCTCAAATCCCATGTTTTTATCTTTATATCTGCTTCCCTTAATGGAGTGTAAACAATTTCAGTATCAAACAAAATCTCTCTTTGTATGATGAATGCCAAAAACGTCTTTCATTTTGGTTAAATTCAAGGCATATAGGTGGTTGGTGAGAGGAGGAAAGAAAAGGGAGAGGACGAACATGACTCTCAAAAAAAAAGTCAATATATGAAACATAATTTAAAGCTAAGTTAGCTAAGAGGAATGAACAGAGTAGCAGCAGTGAACAAGCATAGGGAATTAGCAAGAAAGAGGTGCAGATCTGAAGAAAGAGGATGTAGACATTATCAAGGGGAATACTTGCCATGCTGAATCTCAGCACCATGAACTGATGCCTCCAGTCTGTTTCCTGTTGTGCCCCTTCTCTGTAGAAAAGCAACACTACAGCAAAAGAGATACCAGAAATATCAACAGTTCTGACTCCAACTGAAAAAATAAATAAGACAGAAATATTTGGCTAGCCTCTAAGGCTAAAAAAGAGGAAATCTGTAAAGTCTACAAGTTTATTCACAGTATATGAAGTTAAGGGTTTGCCTCAGTCTTTGAGGATCAGGTCTCATTTAAGGAAAACCGGTATTCTGAAAAGTATCTAAAAGAACACCTGTAAAATGATATTCTCAGAATGTTTGGAAATGCCACATTTCATTCAAGCTTTTCCTACACATTATCATTCTCTCTTCTCCCTCAGGAATGCTGACAACGCCACTTTTTCACAACAGTTTTTATACATTTCTTCTCACAGACTCTGATAACATACATAGGTCCATTAGAGGAATAAACGTGATATGGTATGATATGGTACAATAGTGTGACTCAAAGATTCTGAGTAGAAACACAAAACATTTCATTCATAACCAAAATTTTCATGAAAGTGCACAGTAGCCTATTGATAATGTCCATATTTTAATTTATTTAGGCTAGCTGTTCCTGAGTCACTCTGCCGACAGGCTTTGGACAAGGACATATAAAGCACATTAGCCTATAGAGAAGCATTTTTGAAACAAAAATCTGTGAATAGACACATATTGCTACTGCACTGGAGTTATCAGAAAATAAATAAATAAATACAAGTGCTGTGAAGGGATGAATTTAGTTATCAACTAGGGTGTTATGCCGGTGGCAGGTCAAGAGCTCAGCCTAACTCACATATGGAAAATAGCTTGGAGATGAAAGCAAACCTGTGTGGTCCAAGCTGCTCATAAGCTACTTTATGCAGAAATCTCATAGCTCTCACATATTTAATACAGCTCCACAAGGATTGTATTATAGGCTCCAAGAGATTCAGATAATTAAGAGTTTTTGTTTACAACTGGCATGTGGGGGATTGCATTCCACCAGAAACTCCCAAAATACAAGGATTTCTAAACTTGGGAGAAGCCTTGACTTCTTTAACTTAGCAATTGCTTCCTCCAATTTAAGGTAAATGCTTGGATCTACTGTTTCAAAGCATTACAAGAACAAGCAAAATTTCCTCATCGCATTTGATGTAGTTGTCCTTCATAAACTGCAGATATTTGAACTAAATAACACATCTTCCAGTCTCTACTTAGCAGCTAAATAATAGACCATTCTTATTCTTTAAGGTAAAAAAAAAGAAGACTTACTACTTCCACATGCACATAGATAATTCCTCCACAATTTTTTATAATATAGATATATAGTTTTCATTTTCAGATTTGCAAATAGGATTTCAAACCAGAAGTGCTTGAAATATTGAGTAACCTTTTTCACTTGATATTTGCATCTCATTTTCATGATTCCCTTGTTTCAGACAGTCTTGAGAAGGCTGAGATAAATATTTGAGCTTTTGAATATTTATTCAGAGGAATCCAAATAAAATTAATGGGCTATTATTGGAAAGTGGATTCATTCTCTAACAATGGCACTTGAGGTTGGACCTCTCTGGTTTGACAAAAGCACTAGGGGAAGTAGTAGAAAGAATTACCTGACCTGCTGATTCATAATGTTATGGCTGTGTTTCTGACATATTTCTGTAGCCTTCCTTATGGATCACAGCCCATAAATAGCATTTGCGTGTACTCTGAGTACTGCCAAAACAGTCAAGACAAAGCAAATGTTTCTGTAAAACAATAAAAGAAATACAAAGAGGCAAGAAGTTTTTCAGTATAAAAGATACCCTTACAGTTGATTGAAGTTAAATTAAAATGAAAAACATGCAGTTTAGTTCAGAGTGCACCTTCGGTGAAAACTCCATTGTTTAGAACATGATGGTGACATCAGTGCAGCTAAGCCTTTGGTTTACCAGGCTGAATAAACAAAATAAATATCTTTGATTTGTTTCTGCTTTTTGCTTGACTTCTCATCCTCATGCCCAGCCTTCATATGTTTTATTGGCAATTTATTATAGCCAGCAGAAGACACCAAAGCCTTAGCAACAAGATCTTCTGATGTACAAACAAAATGCATTTAATTTGACTCAGTGTATTACAAGCATTATAATCCCTCTTCTGATTTCAACATGATTGACTAATCTCATCTGCTCAGAGGGATAAGCCTCGTCTCAGCCATGATGACAGGCTTAGAGAATGATAAAAATTAGGGCATTCTCACAGATTATATACTGTAACAACAGATAAGGCTTATGAATAAAGAATTGACTACAGGTGGTTATTTGTAGAAATGTACTAGATTAAGGGGTTAATGTTAGAAAGGTACAATGTCATTTGTAGCTAAATCATAGATACACACAAGTGTGGGAAAATCTTTCTCGCCTGTGTAAACATCAGGGGAGATGAAGCGACTGTAACTTCACACATTTCATAGCTCATTTCACCAACAGTCAGAATGAACAAGTACATTCACAATAACCCTAATTTGCTCTCTAGAAGTTCAGTTTGATAACTACAAGTACTTGAATGAGTATTACAGAGAGGCAGAAAAAAATGGCCCGGGATGAGAAGGCAAGAAAAATATTGCCATGCTATTTTCTAGCTGCCTGAAGTACTGCAGTTTAATCTGCTGTTGTTCCCAGGTAAATGTTGTGCTTATGATTCTTCTGTTTGGATTTGTAAAGAACATATGGTGTAGCAATAATGGAGGAAGTGCATGAGGCAAGGGGTAAGCTTTATAACCACTGAGCAAGACCTCTGTATACACATATCTCAACAGCAAATGCTAGCCTTGGGTGATTAAATCTCCAAGCATTGCTGTGAAAAAGTAATGAAACCCATATAGTAACAATGCAGGAAATGCAATTACATGCCATCTGCATGCTAGATTCACATTCAATCTTCCTGGACAAAAAAGGAAAAAAAAAAAAGAAAGAAACCAATACACCCCTTCAATCTGTTAAGCTTAACTAAATGAAAGGAAAAGGTAAGTAAGAATTCTTTTGCTAATACAATGCAAACTTTTCATTTTTATTTTGAAAGAACACCTCCTATATATCATTTTTATATCATATTATGCATACAGATCGGCAGGTACAATAACGAAAATATCTGTGAGGAAATCTTACCACCATGTGACAACAAATAATTTCAATTATTTTATTTCATTAATAGTAATAAATGATGTATCAAAATAGCTATAAAGTTGTATACTATGCATGTTCAAGTGTAAATAATTATCTTCACTTTTTATCTTTATTTTTCTTCATTATAACTTAGTGGATATTTCATTCACAAATACAGATTTTGTTTCTATAGTGAACTGAAAAATGCTGTAGTTTTGTTGTTGTTGTTGTTGTTGTTTTTTCTATCCAAACTTTCTGTTTACCTGAAGTTAGGAAAGCAGAGTCCCATTTAATATTACTCTGTGATGTTAGAAAAGTGATTTGTGAAATTAATAGGTTCTTACAATCCTGAAAGCATATATTTTTCTGCAAAGTATATGTTCATGATATTTTAAAGTGAAACATTATCAAATTTGTCTAAATTAGTTCCCAGATGAAGAATCAAGAAATGAATTATTTTAATATTTCATAATGATGATTATAACATTATTTTTCAGTAGTATTTGTTCATTTCCATAATGTACTATGAGTAGATCTAGAGACAAGGACTGACATCGTTAAGAGTTTAAGTTTAAACCACTTGAACTTAATGCAAATGGAATGAACATGCTGGAGAGACTGAATATCCGTTTTGTTTCCATAGGAACTCCTCCCACAGAAAACTGCTGCTAAACACTCATTGGCAAGTTAAGTGCACACGTGAAGCATGTACACTAGCACACATGCACAGGCTTCCACTGTTGCTACCTGTTTGCTAACCAGAAATCGCATGCAAATTAGCCCATAAAGAGTACTGGAGAAGTGATTTTGCAAGTGTGTCAGTTCAAAAAGCTAGGTGTGCCACATATCTAACTGACATGTACGGCTGGGAATGTGCTTCCCAGTAATCATCCTATTTCAAATGTGCACATTGTATTTCTAGGATGCCAATTAAGAGTATCCTTCATAGTTATTGACATGAGATTAAACCTTATGGTTTAAACAAACAGTAGAACTGCATAAACCAGAAACAGCATGACAGGTCTGATGTTATCCTGGTTCATATGACATTATATCACTGTGCCACAATCTGTAGTCATGACGCAGCATTTTCCTGATGGACTTGTGTCCTTTAATATATGTCAAGTACAATGACACCATATTAACACAGTCTGCTACACTGGAAATACACAAAGATTGTTTTGTTCGTTTGTTTTTTTTTAAGCAATAAAATGTAAGGAAAAAAATAGAATCAAGGCTGCATATTGATGTTAATAGCATGACAGAGTTATTAAAAACACCGTAGTTGTTTCACAACATTAATGATAAGTGTATGAATATAGATGGTTAAGATCTTGACAGCAAACGAATTATGATAATGAAACAACATCAAGTTTCAATTAAAAAGAGTCAAAAACATCACAGAATTATCTAGTTTGGAAAAGATCTTCAAGACCTTCAAGTTAAACTGTCAACCTGGCCTACTGAGTCCTATCACAAAACCACTCTCCCCAGTTCCATGTCCACTGGTCTTTTGAATACCTCAAGAGATGGGGGCTCCCATCCCTTTCCATTCCATTCCAATTCTTAACTGCCCACTGTGTGAAGAAATTCTTCCTAATGTCCAGTCTAAACCTTCCCTGACACAGCTTGAGACCATCTCCTTGTATTTTATTGCTCGTCGCCTGAGAAACTAAACACTCCTTGTTGCAATCTTCTTTCAGGCAGCTGACAAGAATAATGAGGTCTTTCCTCAGCTTCCTCTTGGAATCACAGAATCATGAAATGGCATGGGTTGGAAGGGACCCTAAGAATTGTCAAGTTCCAACCCTCATGCTGCAGGCAAGACTGCCAACCACTAGATCAAGTACTAGATGAGATTGCCCAGGGCCCCATCCAGCCTAGCCTTGGACACTTCCAGGGACAGGGCATTCATGACCTCTCTGAGAAACCTGTAATGAGGTCTCCCCTTAGTCTTCTCTTTTCCAGACTAAACAAGCTCAGCAGGGACCCTGTCATCATAGGAGAGGTGCTCCAGCCCTCTGACCATCTTTGTGGCTCTCCTCTGGACCCACTCCAAAAGGTCAACATCTTTCCTGTTTTAGAGGACCCAGACCTGGATGCAATACTCCAGCCAGGCCTCAAAAGGGCAGAGTAGAGAGGGACAATCACCTCCCTCACTCTGCTGGCCATCACTTTTCTGACGGAAACCGGGTTACCATTGGCCTTCTGGGCCGAAAGTGCACACTGCTGGCTCATGTTAAGTTTTTCATCTACCAGGACTACTAAGTCCTTCTCAGTGCTACTTTCAGTGAGTTCTCCCAGTCTGTATACATATCAGAGATTATCATGACCCAGATGCAAAATCTTGCACTTTCCTTTGTTGAATGTCACAAGGTTCATATGGGCTCACCTTTTGATGTTATCAAGGCCCCTCTGGACAATCTGTGCCTCCCCAGCCTCACTGTAAAAGACTTTTTCCTTATGTCCAACCTGAATCTCCCCTCTTTACTCTTGAAGCCATTTCCCCTTATTCTGTCACCACAGACCCTGCTAAAGAGTCTGTCCCCTTCTTTCTTGGAGCTACCCTTTAGATACTGAAAGGCCGCTACCAAGTCACCTCGCAGCCTTCTCTTCTCCAGGCTGAAGAGCCTCAGATCTCTCAGCTTGTCCTCCTTGAAGGAGAGGTGTTCTGTGTCTTGGATCATTTTTGTGGCTCTCCTCTGGATGCACACCAACAAGTCTATGTCTCCCCTGTACTGAGAATTCCACATCTGGACGCAGTACTCCAGGTGAGGTCTCCCCAGTTCAGAGCAGAGGCGCAGGATCACCTCCCTCAACCTGTTGGCCTTGCTTCTTTTGATGTAGAGTAGGATACAGTTGGCTTTCTGGGCTGCAAGGGCACATTGCTGGCTCATGTCCAGCTTGCCATCCACCAGTACGCCCAGGTCTTTTTTGACAGGGCTGCGCTCAATCCTTTAATACCCCAGCTTTTCTTGGTAGTGTGGGTCCCCTTGACCCAGGTGCAAGACCATGCATTTGGATTTGTTGAACCTCCTGAGTTTCACTTTGGCCCACTGCTCCAACCTGTCTAGGTCCCTCTGCATTGGCTTCCCATCCTTCCGGTATGTTGACCACACCCCACAGTGTAGTGTCATCAGCAAACTTGCTGAGGGTGCAATGATTTCTATGTCACTGATAAAGCTGTTAGAGAGTATTGGTCCGAAGGCAGATCCCTGGGAGATGCTGCTCATCACTGGCCTCCACCTGCATATAGAGCCATTGACCAGCACCCTCTGGCTGTGATCTTCCAACCAATTTCTTGTTCACCAAATAGTTCAGCCTTCAAATCCATATCTTTCCAATTAAAAGATAAGAATGTTTTGGGGTACCATGAAAGGCCTTGCAGAATTCAAGGTAGATGGCATCACTTCTCTTTCCTTTGTCCACGGATGCCATCACTCCATTATAGAAAGCCACTACATTGGTTAGGCTCGACCTTCCCTTGGGGAAGTTGTACAGTCTGTCTCAGATCACCTGCTTGTCCCTCATGTGCCTTAACTCGTCTTCCAGGAGGAACTGTTCTGTGATCTTCCCAGGCACAGAGGTGAGGCCTACCAGTTTACATTTCCCTGGCTCCTCCTTCCTTCCTGTCTTATAAATGGGAGTGATGTTTCTTTTTTTTCCAGTCACCAGGAACTTTGCCTGACAGCCATGACTTTTCAAATACAATGGAGAGTGGCTCAGCAACCACATCCACCAGCTCCCCTAGGACTCTGGGATGCATGCCATCTGACCCCATAGATTTGTATACATTCAGTGTCATAAGGCGGTCTCAGATTTGTTCTGCCTTTTCAGTGGGGTGGAAGGGTTTGATCCCCCAGTTCCCACCAAGAGGTTCAGGGATGTGAAATATATGAGAATCCTGGCTGCCAATGAAGACTGAGGCAAAGGACCTATTTAGTACCTCAGCGTTCTCCATATCTGTTTTGGACAGTTCTCCTTTCTCATTTATCAGAGGAGATACGTTCTCTTTGGTCTATCTCTTCTCACCAGTGTACCTGTAGAACCCCTTCTTGTTTTTATCATCCCTCACCAAGTTCAGTTCCATCTGTGTTTTGGGTTTCCTAATCCCATTTCTACACATCTGGACAGCATCTCTGTATTCTTAACAGGTGACACGTCCTTGTTTTCACTGCCTGGACATGCTCTTCTTTTTCTTGAGTTTGACTGCAGATCCTTGCCAAGCCATGGTAGTTTCTTGTCTCCTTGATCTGCTTTCTTATTCTGAGGGATGGAGAGCTCTTGCACACTCAAAAGGTCATCCTTAAAGAGTAAACAGCTTTGTTCCACTCCTTTGTCTCTAAGGACAAGCCTCACCGGAGATTTCATCCAGCAGTTCCTTAAACAGCCTGAAGTTTGCTCTGAAGTTGTGTCCTGACTCCACCCTCTACGAGGCTCACATTCCACAAGATCATGAACTCAACCAGGGCATGGTTGCTGTGCTGCCCCTAGTCTCAATGTCTTTACTGATATCCTCTGCATAGATGAACACTAGTAATGCTTCACCTCTGGTCGGTCTGTCCAATACTTGAACCAGAAAATTATCACCAACGGACTCCAGGAGTTTCTTGGGTTGCTTGCAGCTTATCTTGTTGTTTTCCCCACAGATATTCAGGTGGTTGAAATCTCCCATTAGGGTGAGAGCCTTTCTCTTCTCCAGACTAAACAACCCCCCAGCCACTCTGCATACGTCCAGTTCCTTCACCAGCCTTGTTACACTTCTCTGCACACACTCAAGCAATTCAGTATTATTCTAGCAGTAAAGGCCTGAATCTGAACACGATGCTTGAGGTGCTATTGCACCAGTGCCACATACAAGGGTACAGTCACTTCCCAGGTCCTGCTGACCAGAACACCACCGGCCTTCTTGGGAACCTGGGCACATTGCTGGCTTATGTTTTTCTTTCTCAAACAGGTTGGAAGAACTTGAAATTTGAACTTTGACAGACTATAGTTACAATGAACAAAAAGTTAATAAGGTCAATAATGTGTTTTTGTTTTTTGTTTTTGTTTTTTTATTTATCAAAGTAACTCTTACACGGAAAACATATAATCCTTAGTATATTGATATTATCTGTTCATCATAATGCTATCATTTTAAAAAGTAGACAATGCTTTCAAAACTAAGTCTTCAGAATAGTTTTTATAACAGAAGTGGCTATTGCAGTCATTTGTAACTTCTAACATTCTGTCAGATATTCTGCAGGAAGACCTGCTTTTTATCTCATAGATGAGAAAGCATGCACACAAAGATAAAAGATTGCAAGTGCAGGAATACCTTGGGCCCTTGCTATTGGTTATGTAAAAATGCATGCAAGATAACATGGCAGCTCTACATGCTGAAAAGGTGGATTTAAGTAGCTTTTGTTCATTAAGATTACTGAGATATTTTGCCAGCAATATCTATCCTGTTTAATTTGTGAACTGGCACAGCAGGTAGGAGCTGTTGGGAAGAAGGATGTCTTAGTCCCATTGCCTCCCCTCAACCTGCTTCTGCTAAACCTGATTTGAGAAGAGAGGATCACAGAGAAACTTGTATTTAAAACCTTTAAAATAGGCACAGTCTTTCAAGAAAATGTTCATATGTTCTTCAGGTCCACCATGTTAGCAGTTCACAATGCAGCAACTCACAAAAATAACCTAATTCATTTAGTTTTATAACTGTATACAGAAACAAAGCCCTGCAAAATCACAACTTTTGGTAGATAATACTTCACAAAAATTCAAGTCATGAGTAAAGGTATTTTTCACTCTACCTAGTCAGGTCAGGGAGAATGAAAGTAAAAACTGAGATTTTCCTCCTGTATGACACAACATATTGGAAGTACAGCACAAAGAAACTTTGCTAGCATAAATCTTGATGATGTAGGAGTAAATCTAGTAATCACAGTCTCCCGTATCTGCTTTAATTAATTAAGCCTCAGAAATACTTTTTTTTTTAGTAAAATACATGAAAACTCCAAAGTGGGGTGTGAGAAACTTACATAAACACACTGCTACTAAAGTCTACTATTTAAATTCCAAATTACTTGAAAAAAAAAACAATAAAAACAAACAAACAACAACAACAAAACCCTGCATCATCAGCAGCGTATTTTTAAGTCTTCTCCAGATCTATGCAACTGCAACACCAGACAAGGATCACATAAAGATCATGAGTGAAGTAAAGGATTGGCTGAAGTGTCTACTGATAGCTTTGAGGAAAGCTAGGTCTAAATATCAGTTACAATTATGTCCTGCTGCTCTTTAAAGTTTCGAAATAAGACATACCATGTCTTCCAAGATCATGCCACAAAGCATCAAACTTCTTGTGTAAAGAGAAGATGGCTTGTTATATATCTGAAATTTTTATTCAAGCCCTAAAGATTTTTGTTGAGGGTATAAAATGAGTAAGAATGTCTATGGGGAATCATCATCTGTTTGTGGCAGGCAAGAAATTCCAAAAATGTTTAGTCTATTCTTCTTAGTACTCCTGCAGAAAAGGTTGTATTTCCTTTTTCAGTGCCCATAATCTTTTTAGAACCTTTCCTTTATTGAGACCATAAACATCACAGTGGAGCTGCAAATCATCACTGTCTGCAGAAACTCCATCAAAGAAGCTACAGAGTAAATGACACTGAAAAGCTGATGATCACAAAATTAGGCAGTTGACTGACTTCATGATAGGTTTCTTGGCACTCAAGATATTCAGAAATATTACAAAGGACTTCTGGATGACTTGGTCTCCCTTTGACTTGCTCAGTCCACAGGACCAAGATTCAGGAGCCTTAAACAAACACAGGTTCCCTACCACTGTTACCCACTAATCTTATTTTGCTGACACAGACTTATAATTATGCAAGTGCCTTCAAAATGACTTACTGAAGAAGTCAGATGCTTTTCTAATCTTTGGCATAAATTGTCATGCTTTGAGAAGGAAGTCAATATGAAACTTCATTCAATGAAATAATTTTTGAAATTACATGAAGCCTAGTAAATATCCTCCACTTTACTAAGAATTTGTCAGCCATTCCAATGTTTTAACTGTTGAAATAATAAAATTAAAGTAAAAAAAAAAGGCTTTTTCTAATTTATTGGATGATTTGAGATTTATCTTTCATTTTTTAAATCTCTTTATTACAGGAGGGATATATTCTATTATTATTTCAGAGACTGTAAATATTTTTTCTATTGTTTTGGTAAATATCCATAAGAAGTTGGAGTGCTCTTCTATCAAAATATTTTGAATATTCATTCTTTTCTTTTCTCAAAGATTTAATCTGTTTTGTTATAGATAGACTAAAAATCAGTAAGGGATTCTATAAAATAGATTCAAATTAAATCAGCAAACACAGATTTCTTTTATAATGAGGAAGAAATTTTTAAAATTCAATGTTTACATTTTCTTAGAAAACTTACTTATAATGCTACCACTGACCTTTAAAAAAATATTTAGAATATTCAAGGAAGTTAGCTGCCTAATTAACATTAATACCTCCCAGTCAATGGGCACTTCTTTAACAAAACCTATCACTAAATTCTGTTATTTTTAGACTGAATGCTGCAAATCATAAATTACCTTTATATTCATTCTTCTGATATCATATATTATGATCTTTAGATTTTATATTTTCATATATAATGAATAAATACATGTCTGTCTGTATAGACATGATTATTAATAAAGGGTAGTAGTACAAGTGTAAATGAAACAATAACACTACTAATGTTTGGTGCTCAGGGTAACAAATGGATAAAAAGATATAAAGAGCAAAAGTACTTGCACTGTGCAATACATGTGTTTATAGGTTACAAATTAAATTGTCATCATTTGTCAGCAGTATCTTCATAAGGATTTAGAGAATCCTCAGTTTTCTCAGATACAGAGCATATAGCAGTTTCTGAGATGCAACAGTTCCTCCTACATCTGAAGTAGGAAAAATCCTAAATGTGTGCCGTCCAGCAAGTGCAGGTGACATATAGTGCATACAATGTCAACAACCCCTTGCAAATGATCAACTAATATGCTCTTCCCTTTGCTAGCATTCTAAATAAATACAAGGCTCTACAAAATGTGAATCAGAAAATAAATGTTAATTTCTATCCTAAAACTTTAGCAAACTCTATATCTAATCTCTCTGAGTAGTTTCACTAAAATATCAGCTTGGATAGAGGCAGAATTCTGTCTTAATGGATCCTTTAGAAATTCAATTGTGTGCAGACAATTCTCAAGGTAACAACACACAAAAGAAAATAGAGGAATATGTTATATCATTAATTGCCTGGCCTTTTCAGATGAAGAACAGGAGGTCAATAAAGCATAGACCTTAGAATCTAATAAAACGTTTATCTCATTCATGAACAAAAAATATCAGATATGGTCTAGTTGAGCCCAAGGCAAGAAAGGTTGAAAATTAGGTGTGGAAAAATACACTGTGGGGCTCTTCATAAAAAAAAAAAGCTGATTAGCACCAATAATTTTATGACACATATATGTGTCCAAAAATAATTGTATTTGTACTCTCAGCTCAGTACCACATTCAGCCAACATCAGACAGATATAATTATGTGAGAAATTTCAGTTGTGTTGCCAACCTGTTTAGATAATTACCTTTCTACTACAGGACTTCCAAGGTTTTAACCTTCAAAATCAGTACTCCTTCAAGAAGAATTTGATACAATGTTAGAATTTTAAGCAATTTCAAAACTTCCAATAGATATCACAAACTTTGAGCTATGATGGGTACAGGTCATAGATCTGGAAACCGTCTCAAGCCATAGACATCTGGGAAAGTCAGGAAAACATCTGGAAAACTACAGTTAACACAAGGATAGTAAAAAAATCATAGAATCATAGAATGGCTTAGATTGGAAGGCATCTTAAAGATAATTCAGTTCCAATGCCCCTGCCATGGGCAGAGTTGCCACCCACTCGATTGCCCATGTCCCCATCCAACCTGGCCTTGAAAACCTATGGGGAAATCATAGCTTCTCTTGGCAGCCTGTTCCAGCACCTCACCATCGCCTGAGGGAAAAATTTCTCCCTAATATCTAATCCAAGTCTCTCCTCTTTTAGTTTAAAACCATTCTCTGTTATTATACCACTATTAGATCATGTAAAAACTCTGTCTCCCTCCTGATTATAAGTATTGGAAGGCCACAATGAGGGATCCTGGGAGACTTCTCTTTTCTAGAACAAGCCTAACTCCCTCAACCTTTCTTCACAGGAGAGATTCTCCAGCCCTCTCATTGTTTTCATGGCCCTCTTCTGGATCTGCTCCAACAGTTCTGCATCTTTCTTGTGCTGAGGGCCCCAGACTTTGGTGCAGTACTCCAGACGAGGCCTCATGAGGGTAAGAGTAGAAGGAGCCAATCACCTCTTTCGCTCTGCTGGCTACCACTTTTTCTTATGAAGAAGAGATCTTTGTTTTTCAGCTTACATCATCCTCTTATCTTCATGTAAACCTACGTCTAGCTCTCAAATTTGAATGTAAGGATATATATATTTTTCTTTTTATTAATTTAAAATTTGTGCTTCTCAAAAAAAATCTCAAAAAGACTTCAGAGAAGACAGCATGAGATGAAAAATAAAAGCAAAACAAAGCAAAACAAAACAAAAACCACCAACCACCCCACCCTCACACCACCAAACCCCACAGTGCTAGGACTCAATAAACTCTGTATATAAGAGCATGATTTTTAATCACCCAGAGATATTTAATGAACCAAAAGAGCAAAGGGGAAAAAATAAAGCAAATGTAGGTATCACAAAAGAAGGTAAAATATCAGTATTCAGCCACATCAAACTAAAATAACTGTGTGGTTTAACACCAAATAACCTGACTTGGGTAACTAATTTATATGCACTGAATGAAAACATCAGGCAAGTTCATTTGGTTGGAAGAAATGTGGCTCATTCACATGTTCCCTGCGGAAATGTAGCTCCTACATGCCTTAAGTTGTGGTGCCACATGCTCTACATTCCTTAAAGATGTGCTGCAGTGGGCTAACTGCTGCAGCATGTTGAAGACCTTGCAGAAAAATCAATCTCTCAGGAATTTACTGTTGAATTGCAGATTATTAGTGTCTTTACCATTCTCTGGGATGGGGTCCATCTCAATGGTAAAAGTGAACATGTGGTCAAGGACACTGAAAATTGGGTGAACTGAAGACTCACAGAGGCATGGTGGTAGTGCCTTGAAAGATTTGTAGAACTACCCAGGTAGGCTTTGAAAAAATCTTCTCTCTGATTATTTATCTTAGACAATTTTCTTTTAAGACCAAGTAGTCATGTGCCAGCTAATTTTACATTTTGTATCTAAAAGGAGGCAACAAACATACACGTTTTTAAAAAGAAAGACAACTCTTAAACTTCTATTTTCATTTGGTATTTTGCTTCAGGCTTCTATGTCACAAACACTGAGAAGTTGTTTTCAAGTTGTTTTCAATTAGAAGTTGGTTCTACTAGCAAGTTCCTTGCAGAATTCTTGATATAGTAATGTATCATTAAAAGTGCTGATTATAAATTTAATTATTCTGTTATAAACAAGAAAGACATTAGACCAATATGAATGCTCTCAGGTGGGCGCTAAAAAATAGTCAAAAAAGCATAATTTTCTGGAGCAGAGCAGTGATTGCATTCTTCTTAGTGCCAAGGGTAAATAGGCTTGGTGCGCTGGGGTCACTGACCAATCTTCAGAGCACTGATATAATTACTATGGCAAATGTCATATAACTGAACAAAATTAAGTTCTTTAGGTGGATTAAGGAAATACATCACTAAAAGATGTAACTAACAAAGTTTAGAAAGACATTGTGGAGGAAGATTTGGCAGCATTACTGTAGAAAACAGCACAGAAAATATCCGTATTGATTTCTACTGGTAGCCTCATTTCAGACTTGAAGCTTAGCCCCTCTGTTTTCCCAAGACCCCCATGCATGAACCTTCATCCTGTAGCCATACTCCACCTGTGCCCTCAAACTAGTGAGTCAATTCAATGATTATCTAATCACAGATTTGAAGAAAATTACAGGGGCAGAAAAAAAGGCCTTATCCAAAGATAAGTGAATTTCTAAATATACTAAAAAGACATTTAAAGCTGTCACAAATTTCCAATTCTGAGTCTGATATGATGAAGAAAGGACTGAAAAGCAGACACAGCAATCCCACTGTTAAAGACCGAACTTAATGCCTTTTGTCTTCCCTTTCTACTTTTTCAAAACTAGAATTTGCTAAATAAAGTGAAATGCATTTCAGGATGTACCTGCAGGTACTACCTTTAAAACATCATTGAAGAAAACATAAATAAAAACAGAGCCACTGATTAAATTTGCCTCTTGATCTAGAGCACAGGAACCTGAACTATCAGATCCTTTTGGTCAGCAAAATGTTAATCTCAGGCAAAGCTGAAGTACATGGTCAATTATTTTTTTAAGTGGATTTTTTTAAAGTTATCTCTAACTGATGTTCATCTTCCCATCATTGCCCTATCCCCTTCAAAATACAAAGCAAAACAAATAAACAAACAAACAAAAAACATTCCAGAAGGCAAGCCATGTGAGCTGAAATGCACTAAAATCTTTCAGGACAGGCTGAAAGAGCTGGGCTGTTCAGCCTGGAGAAGAGAAGGCTCCAAGGAGACCTGATTGTGAACTGTCAGTATCTAAATGGGAGCTACAGGAAAGAAGGGGACAGACTCTTTAGCAGGGTCTGTTGTGATAGGACAAAAAGAAATGGTTTCAAAATTAAGAAGGATAGATTTAGGTTGTACATAAGAAAAAAGTCTTTTGCAGTAACGATTGTGAGGTACTGGAACAGGCTGTCTAGAGATGTGGTGGATGCCCTGTCCCTGGAGACTTCCAAAGCAAGGCTGGATCTGGCCCTGGGCATCCAGATATAGCTGTGGATGCCCCTGTTCATTGCAGGGGTGATGGACTAAATAACTTTCAAAGGTCCCTTCCAACTCAGAGGATTCCATGATTCTATCAAAATAGACCAGTATTAATAATAGCCATGTTATGTAACTCTAACTGTTCCAAATAAATAAATAAGACAGCTATCTTCCTTTTCAAATACTACAAGTTGCTACACAAGTTGAACATGTTGGAAGCTGATGCACTTTATTTGCCGATAACTTCCAATCTCTTTGTAAAAATGCCAGATAGCTATTATTTTTCTTTCATGGAAGAAAAGCTAAAATTAATAGTTACCCGCATGTATTATTTTTTCATCAAGTTGCAACTAAAGTTAGACTACAACAATTTTTATCAAGTTTGAAGCAAAAGACCTCAGTGTGAAATCAGCAGTTATTTGATTCAAATTTTGGCCCATGGCCCCAGAGATGTCTTTGAGCACCGGTGTTCCAGCAAAACAGATAGATCACCATTGCTGTATTTGAGCAAACTAATCCAAACTTAAGTAACTCAATTAAGGAAAGTAACCATTTTTCTACCAAAGTGCTAAGTGACCAGAGACAATAACACAGGATTCACGCAAACAATAGAATCCATCATTATTACATTTTCTTAATCAATACACGTGAAGAAGGAAAGAATCACAGGTTCTATTTAAAAAATAAACAAATAAAATAATAATTTTGTAATGAGAAAAAAAATAAGTTTTTTTTTTCCCCTACTTGTGTGACATTTAAGGCTACAGAATGTGCCAGATTCAGACACTGGAAATGGAAATTCTATGTTTATCCACAAGACATGTTCAACACTGCCAAAAGCTGTGCAACTTTTCCTAAACAATGTTCCTCAAAGATGACTTGAAAAGACCACAATTAGGGGCAGGAGAATAGTTTAATTTCCATGCCCGTTCAATCCTTGGCTTCTCTGCTGAGCCTGCCAACTATTGCCAATTGCAATGGTGGATTTTGTGACATGGACACTTGTCCACTAGGAACTGGACTGAGGCTACAATCAAATGTAATTATTTTCAGTCACTACTGACCTAAAAGAAATTTCAAATAAGAAAATGTAGAATGTTTTCTGCTCTTACTAGTTTTCTTGACCAATCCTAGCACTTTAGCAGTGACAGCTGAAGTATTTCCTGAGGGTTTAAAAAACATTTTAGTAATATTTTAGTTTTTCTCATACTCCCCTCTGAATTGCAAAAGGAGAAAGAAAAAGGGAAAGAAAGGGAAAGGGAAAGGGAAAGGGAAAGG
>PPHD01005204.1:6512-26828 GCA_002909625.1 Bambusicola thoracicus | reverse complement strand
CCCATCCCTGGAGGTGTTCAAGGCCAGGTTGGACGAGGCCCTGGGCAACCTGGTCTAGTAAATGGGGTGGTTGGTGGCCCTGCCCTGCTGGGGGGTTGGAGATTCATCATCCTTGAGGTCCCTTCCAACTCAGGCCATTCTGTGATTCTTCCCCTACAGCTCACCTTATGGCATTCAGGGACAGTCTGTTCTTGTGCCTTTAAGATTTCCATCTTGAGGAGCATCCAGGCTTCCTGGACCCCTTTACCCTTAAGGACTGACTTCCAAGGGACCCCTGCAACAAGCATCCTGAACAGGTCAAAGTCCACCCTCTGGAAGTTCAAGATAGCAGTTTTGCCAGTCACCCTTCTGGCATCTCCAAGAACAGACAATTTTACAATTTCATGGTTGCTCTGCCCGAGACAGTCCCCAACCTCCACATCTCCAATCCATACAGGCCTCAAAGTGTTTTAAATATATTTATGATAAGCCACCTATTTCTACTTCATATAGTTCTGTTAACCTGGGAAATAAAATTAAACAATCCCTACTGGAAACACTACAAGAAGAGGAACTATAGCAGCCTTTCTACCTAAACTACCAAAGCAAGAGCAGGGATTTTACTGCCCCAAGAACACATGTAGGTCATCAGACAGAGATACTTTAAAAGATCAAACTTCTACAGAAAGATTATTTTCCAGCAGAATTGCTGTGGTAAATATTTAGCTTGACTGCTGAATAGCTAACTTTTTATAAGCTCCAAGCAAAAACAATTGTGTTGGAGTTCATTCTTCAATCTCCATTCCCCTAAACCAACAAAATGCAAAGTAAGCAACACCTCTGCTTCTAAAACACAGAAATATAAATAAAACACAGCTTTCATACAGAAATAATGCCAGATCTTTGGGAAAGAATTACAAAAGCATGAACACTACAGCAAAATAAAAAAATTCAGCTGAAAAACAGGGCAAGGAATAGGAAGAAGTTCAGCCTGCATAAAAGAAACTTTGTGGAAGCTGCTGCACTGAAACATTAACGAAACATTAGAATATCATATAGCAAAGAACAGCCAGAGAAAAAAAAGCAACTTTTCAGCAATCAGAAAGCTTGTTCCACCTGATCAGAACTGCTCCTATGTCATCATGTGCATTTTTAATAAATTTAAAACCTCTAATTCATTTAGAGGACTCAATCATCATACAATTAGTGCTTCTCAATCAACTCTGCAAGGTAATAGTAATGCTATGGACTAAACCCACAGTTTTACCTGACTTTAAGCCTAAACTCTAACCAGAATACTTATGTTCACATAATACAACTTCAATAGTTTTTACTTTTGTTGCTAAGGCTTAATCAACATACATAATGGACCATTTGTGACTCACTTCTGAAGCCTTCATAAGAAACTACAAAGAACAATCTCAGCACAACCCAGACCAGAGCAATTATTGCTCTTTCATTCCACTGAGCTCTCTCCAGTGCATCTTCCTCTCAATAAAAAGTCCACTCTCTCCCTTGCAATATGGAGCAGTACTGAAAAAAAAAGCTTAATGATGCACAAGAGACAGATGAACAATTTACTTTCACATTCATATTGCAAGCCATGGCTTCTTTCTTCCTTACTGTAACACTGTCAGCTGGATGGAACTATTCTCCAGGGGCCTCTCCATTAGCATGCTCTCCTACAGAAGAGCTATTTTTCCTCATTTGGTCTACTGGAAACCGTTTCAGTGTGAACCACAGCTCTACCCATTACTGCTGAGTGGGGGAGGAAGTGGATCAATTACATAAGGTTCCTCCTGAGAGCCAGTGCTGTTGACTTCAGCCTAACAACCAATTCAGCAGCAGATTTATTCACTGCTTCCAACTATTCTACTAGGGATCTTCTGATCTTACTATGCTGACAAGTAGTGTGGGCAGAGACTGTACTTACTGCAAAGAAGTTGGTGTAAAGAAAAAACCCAACGACTTAATGTTTTCATGATATTATGCAAAAGGCTGAAAAAGTGTTTCAGTTCCTTTGAAAAGCCTGCATCAAATTGTCTCTAAGTTAGAGAACTAAGGAAGGACACTCAGGATCGCATTCTTATATGCTAAAGATAAAACTTACATAAAAATGAAAGTGTAAGAAGTGTGACAGAACTTTTGGAGCAGTAACAGGAAACTTGACTAGAAGAGTTTGCAGGTAGACTTCTAATTCCTTTTGCCTCTTCTCCACCAGGCTTTTTGAATTTTTTCCAATAATCTTCTTCGGAGGTAACAGATTTTTATCTATTTTCTTTTCTGAAACAAGCTGAAAGACAAAACCAGACTTACTACTTCCTATGTGTGGTAATAACTTACATGCAAGATGCAACTGAACATAGACACAAGTTTCTGTTTGAGGCAATAGTTATTCAGGCCCATCTCTGACAGTTCAAAAGGGGAGTGTAACATGCACAGTTAATATCACTCAATCAGAAAGGATTTAGTGCAGTGCTATCTAGTAGACATTCTCATTGCTACTGAGGGAAGAAAAGATGTCCCATACAACAGAACTGCTTCTGTAAGAGACTATGGCCACAGTTTCAAGATCAAGTTTCAAAGATGATCAGGGGGCTGAAGCACCTCCCCTACAAAGACAGGCTGAGGGAGCAGGGCTTATTCAGCCTGGAGAAGAGAAAGCTGTGGGGTGACCTCATTGCAGCCTTTCAGTACCTGAAGGGAGCCTATAAACAGGAGGGAGTCAACTCTTTGAAAGGGTAGATAACAGCAGGACAAGGGGGAACGGTTTTAAGTTATAGTACCCAGCCCCTACAACGATCAGCAAGTACCCTCTCTCATAAAGGCAGTAGAAAAGGGAGTTTTTGTACCCTCTCTCAATAAAGGCAGTAGAAAAGGGGGGTTGGAGATTCATGATCCTTGAGGTCCCTTCCAACCCAGGTCATTCTGTGATTCTATGATCCTTACCTTTTCATGTAGGTCATGGAAATCACTGTAGCGATGTTTCACTGTCCACTGATGATTGCCAACACTGACCTGAATGATGTACACCTGAAACAAAGAACAATGTAAGGAAAGGAACTTGCAAAGCATTTTAAATGAAATCAAACAGGTACACTATAAGGCTACAAATAAAGCATGTATAATCTAATGTCAAGTTAACTGAAAAGCTAATCCAAACTCTAAGGTGATTTTGCTGAAGTAGGACACCTAATGCCATGCACAAGGTTGCTCCATAAAAAAAACCACACAGATGCTACTTCTTTTAAAGCCAAGTTATTCTTGCAATTTAAAAGCTAAAGCAAACAAGATTCCTAAACTGCTTTTTCTTAATGTCTCTGCTAGCCAAGTCAGAATTCATAGCTATCCACAAGAAGCCTGAGTTAGCAGCAGCATCCCTTTTTCAATCTACCAAGCTGCAGAGCAGGCACAGGAGTCTGGCAAGCATCCTGCTCCCACTTCACAGTTAGGCAGAAATCTGGTTCTGAACTTTTCAGAAATCCAGGTGAATCCTCTAGTTGGTTGGGCACTAAATGTTTCATTCCTTTTAGAGTAAAACACAATATAGCATCCTGATCACTACAATTGCACCCAAATACTTATTATAATTCTCTAAACCAAACCAACGATTATTTAGACAAAGCTATTTTAAATGTCATATGTAGTAAAAGCAGAACACAGGATTTTCATTGCAGGTGACATTCCCTGTTGAGCACTAGTGCAGTAAGCTCACAATCCACCTTTGGACAAATCAGAGGTAGGGCCAAAGAAACTTTAAATGTAGAAAAGAAACAAAGTAGAAAACAGACAACGATCAATAAAATTAGTTGTATATCTTCATGAAAACAACACATTAAACTTATCCAGTCCAACTTTACTCCTTAGAAAATATATCTTAATCAAATCTTGAAAGCATTTAGACCAGATGATAACTTGTTTCCCCATCACAGATAACATAGACGTGATTCATTGCTACTATGGGAATGAAGCACACTTAGCTGGTAATTTCACTCGAAGAAAACCAGAGTGAATTTTCAATTTGTTACATAAAAGGCAGCCAGTTGGCACTCACTGCTAGCCAAGACCAGGAGAGCGTCACACATTAAACAAAATGCCTCTTGCATTTTAGAAGTGAAGCTACTTCAAAAAACATAATTGGTATAAGATGCATCTGACGCACAGGCTTGCTGAACAAAACATGTCCTACAGAGCAGCAAATCAAGATGTCTGACTGGTGTGTACAGCAAAGGACACGTCAGTGTTTGGGTGAGCACAGTAAATGCAGATGAATGCCTTCAAGAATTAGCTTCAGTTAAGGCCTGCATATGATTTCCAGGCCGATTGTGTTGAGAAACTGCCGGTCAGGATTATTTACTTTGCTGATGACAAACCAAAAGAGGAATAACGTGAGTATCAGGAGTACCTCATATGCCTGAGGAAAATGCAAGGGGTGACTCAAAGAAATCATCAGATTAAATTCAGAACCATAGCAGTACTATGCACAGAAGCCATAATAAGAATATTAGTTAATTTTTAAATGCTGTGTTAAACTATCAAGCAGCATAGCTAAATGCAATGCAGACTGAATGTGCAATGAATAAAACACAGAATGGCCCAGGTTGGAAAGGACCTCAAGGATCATGAAGCTCCAACCCCCTGCCAACGGGCAGGGCCACCAACCTCCCCATTTGATACTAGACCAGGCTGCCCAGGGCCCCATGTAACCTGGCCTTGAACACCTCCAGGGACGGGGCATCCACAGCCTCTCCAGGCAGCCTGTTCCAGCACCTCACCACTCTCATAGTAAAGAACTTCTCCTGACATCCAACCAAAATCTTCCCTCCCTCAACTTAAAACCATTTGCCCTTGTCCTGCTGTTATCTAGATTACCATCTATTACTATTATTACCTATTAACCTTAGATGAGATATTGAAAACCCTGTAAACTCTACAGCTCCCAACTGCAAGCTAATGAGACAACGAAGCTAGGAGCTTCCTCTCTACCTAGAATACAAAGCAAACATACAACAAAGGCTCCATGAAAGCTCTTCCTGAAACAACAAGCCCTGAGAACTTCCAGAAACAGAGCATTAAGCCAAATGGATAGTCTGGTCAGGAAAACATCTGTTAAGGCAGATGTTTCAGATGCACCAACTCCTCACAGCACTCCCCACGCAGAACACTGCTGCAGCCAGACATACAACCCCAGCCCTCAGACAGACTGTACATTCATCCTCAAACTGTCATTATCTTGAGAAATACCAAAGGAACATACTTGCATGCTCCAAAGCCTTGTTTTAATTCATTTTAGGGCAAAAAAAAAAAATCCCCACATATTGGGCTATTTACATAAGCCAGATATGTAATTACATTTTCATTTAATTGAGTGGACTAATAGGCCAGCAGTTCAAGATTGGTGAATGCCCACCTAGCTATCAAGCCACCTGCTGGCAGGTACACATGGGGAGATGAAACACCATGCTGCACCTCCTCCCAGACATTACCATGCAAAATCTCCACCTGTGTTTATGACAAACTGCATTACTCTTCAGCTACACATGAAAGCGTTCACACCCACGGGTTTTCAACCTGGGAGCCTCCCAGTGTCTTCACTAAACTCTTATGCATAATACATTGTGTAAACCTTTCTACATGTTGTTACTGTATCTAGTGATATACTTCATTATTTTCTTACCCATTACATCAAGGCCTTCATAGTTAAGTATTCACTCCCTTACAGCATGCCTTTTATCTTACTAAATCCTTAAACGAGAAATGCTTACTTAAAATTAAGATGTTTTACTTCTAATCCAGCTGTTAACAAACACTGGTGATCTCAGACTCCTTTTCGTCTACACCCCGCACAGCTTAGCCAAACCCTGTTCATCTTGCTTTGTATAGAAATCTTGCTTTTTGGCAGTATCTGCCTTCCAATTCCACAAACTTTGGTACCACGGAGAGAAAAACAAGTACCTGACAGAGCATCCTACAGCCACAGCCCAGGGCACAGGTGCAACCGCAGCCAGCAGGTCCCACATTGCAGAGCAATGAGGCATCTGCTCTCCTCCCTGCCTCCTCAGGCAGCTCGTTTACACCCACCTGAGGAAGCCACAGACTCTTCCTTAAATATCAAAGCTTATATTAAAAACAGCTGCACAAGACAAAGGCAGGAAAACAATTTTAGGCCAAACAAATGCACAGAAAGAAGCAAACGAAGCACTGGCAGCCTTGAGACCTTCTAGCAACCTGTCAGTCTTCAGTCAGCACCTAATCCAATGAGCGTACACAGGGGAAACACTCAGTGAAGGTGCTCACACTTTTCTAACCCAACAAAAACACAGTCAATAACTGTATATCTTCTCTGCTGGATTAATTCATACTTTGCCTTCCTACCTAACAATTCCAGCAAAAACCACATTTGAAAAATATTTACAAGATTACAAAGCACTGTGGGTCTTCTCTATATATTTTACAGGTTTTAACACCTAAACCATCATCCAGATGCCATTAAAATAAATCATCTTCTGCTGAGATTATAAACTCTGAAATAGAGTACAGTGGGGAGCATCAGTGCCAAAATAAAAGACTCTTTCAAAGGCAAGGATGGAAAGACAACCGATGCTATCTTCCACGGCTGATGATGCAATTTGCCACCAGTATTTGCTTTCTAATCTTTAACAGATGTGACTGCCTCTTACATCCTTAGATATTTTTACTTCTGCTCTACTACAGGTCACCATGAAGTCCTTACTGCCGCACAACTCAATTTTTAAACCAAACAAATGCCAATTTTTGCAAACCATTTCACTTTGTCAATCATTTTGTAAATAATTTGTCTTCATTTAAAATCACTCCTACATCTAATTGCTTATGCTTTCTCATACAAACTGCTGTTTTGCAGTTCTGCAAACACTCTTCATGGCTGCACAGAGAAGCTCAGTGTCTCGATTCCCTCAAACCTGCAGCAAGAGAATCAAAAAACAGGATCTTGTAAAACTTCCATTCCTAATGGGCAAGTTTTAAAGCACCCAAGCAAAGTGACATCAAAATAGCACGACGGTACCAGAACTCCACTCATTAGAAATCTCAAAGTAAGACTTCTGTTAACTTAGCTGCTAGCCCTAACCACCAGCTGATTTGCTGAACATGACCTGCAATGTCATAAGCCTGAATTACAGCTCCATTCAGCATGCTGATGGCATTGCCAGGGTACCACCGTACTAGTTTGCGCAACAAAGCAGCTAGCATTTCCCTTCCCCTGCCTGTAACCTCCGGCAGAGCAAGGGAAAGGTAACACTTGGACATTCCCTCAAATTCACTTCAATTCCTCTTGCACAGGTATTGTAAAATACTAGTGAAAATCATACTAGTGAAAATCCTCAACGCCAACATTAACAGCTCCGAGTCACAGCGCACACCTGGCATGGAAGCATTCAGCCAGCATGTTGCACGTCCCACCATGGCACTGAGACAACATGCCTGGGGATGAACCACATCCTGACCAGCACAGCTCTCGTGAACATACATCCTGCAGGAGCCAGAAAAAGCTGAAACTACTTCCAAGATTTTATTTCAAGCTTCCAACCACTGACTGCTCCCGGCTCCTCACCTCCCAGCAGCCGACCCCAAAGATGGTTTAGGGGCGGGCAGTTTAGAGAGCCATTACACTCTTCGTGTACTACAGCTGTGCACATTCTCTGTCCTACGACGCACAGAAATCGCTCTAGCTTTCCTTCGGGGAGATGCTCGGAGGCAGTAACCCGATTTTACAAGCAACAGAGCCGCTCTCCCCTCCTCCCTTTCAGGGGTCGCAGAGCCGGGCCCACCGCCTGCAGCCCACGGCCGCCCCGGTCACGCCGCGCGCCATCAGGAGCAGCGAGCAGTTCGCCTTACGTAAACGCAGGGCGGTGCGCTGCAGATGCGTGTGTGCCACTACGCCGAGGTCGGCTTCGCGAGAAGCTTCCTGAACAACACAGCGGCGAGCTCCGCTACAACGCAACCCGTCGAAAAACAGAAGTGAGACACCAAAACCCGAGCGCCTTCCCAACAACAAACACCGCTGTCCGCCTTTCTTCCCCGTCTTCCCCTCGGAGAAGCGCCGCCGAACGCCAACGCCGCCCCAGATCGCGTGATTTCCTCAGGAAACGGCACGGGACGACGGCCGCGGCCCTCACCGTGTAGGTCTCCACGAGCTCGGAGCCCAGGACCCGTGCGCTCCGCAGGGGCTCCTCGCCGTCCTCGCCCGTCGCCGCCACCTCCATGACGCGGGAGAAACGCGCAGCCGCCCTCACGCCGCCGCCGCTTCCCTCCACCCGCCGCTGCCGCCTCCCGCCGCGGCTCCCCGCCCGCCCCGCGCCGCCGCTATCGCCACCGCCGCCATCTTGGCTCTGCCCCCCCGGGGTGCGGTCGGTCCCCCCCGCAGTCACTTTATTGGCTTGGCGCTGGGGGGGCGGGGATTGACGCAGGAGAAGGCGGGATTGGCCGGGTCTCACGTCCGTCTGCGCGAAGGAGGGCGGGGATAAGCGATGAGGGGGCGTGGCTCATGCGTGTCGGGCAGGCCTGCGTGCTCGCGCTCAGGGGAGGATGCTCGTGCCACGGCGACGCAGCGCAGTTCAGTGCAAGTGTTGTGCGGTGTGCAGCAGTGCTATGCAGTGCAGCACAGAGTAATGCAACACGGTGCCGTGCTGAGTAATGCAGAGCTGTGCAGCGTAATGCTGTGCAATGCAACACGGTGCTGTGCGGTGCACTATTGAGCTGTGCAGTGTAGTGCAGTGCTGTGCAGGCCAAATTTGTGCCACGCTTATGACTGCTTCAGGTCTGCCATAGGCAATACTGGGAAAGAAACTCCCCAGAGAGGCGTGGTGGGAAGCATGGGCCTCGGCTGCACTCCGGTGTGCTGAGGCTGTGGGGACTACAGTGGCCTTTGTGCCTCTGCCGTGTCCCAGGCACCGAAGGACTGAGCCGTCCCCATCCCAGAGGTTAGTGCAGCCCAGCTGAGGAGCAGTGCTTGCAGATACATGCTCTATTGTAGCCTTTGCTGCACACTATTTGGTGAGTGCAGAAGCCCACTGTGGCCCTGACCGCCACCGCTGGGTGCTCAGCACCTAATTTTGGCCCCTGATTTCTGTAGAAAGCAAGTGGCTGTTACTTCTGGAGGAGAAGCCGACAGCGCACCCATCCCTGCGGCTTGACTGTCAGCAGGCCGAAGCCCACCAGAGGGAGTGCTGCACCCCCAGAAGCGCGGCCTGGCCGGGCTGCTTTGGGGTTAGGGCTTCTCCCTGCCCTGAAAACAGCTGCTTATCGCTGGGTCCGAAGCGCTGCCGGCTGCGAGCGTGGGCTGCTCCACCCGCGCGGGGACGGGCTGCAGGCCGCCGCTTCCTCAAGGACGGGGAATTCACCCCAACGTGCATCGCTTGGCAGCGCCCCGTGGCCGTTCGCAGCCCCGGCTGAACGCAGAGGGCGCGGGGGACGCTCCCAATTTGTCCCTGCCCCGTTGCATGGCGCAGCAGCGTGCCGCGCGTTTCCCCCGGCTCCTCCAAGGACGTCCCCAGGCCCCGGGAGAGCAGACGGGCTCCGGCTGCCTGCGCTATTCAGCGAGGCCGGCCGGCCCGTCGCAAGCCGGCACGGCGCCACGCAGCCCAGGCACGCGGTGAGGCGCTGCTGCGGCGCCGGGCCGCGGTGGGCTGGCGCATCCCGTCACTGGCCGCTGCCCCCTATATCAGTGGGGCCGGCGGGGCGGCAGCGGCAGAGCGTGTCGGTGACGCCCCCCGGCCCTTCGCCCTCCCTGCCTGGCCATGGATGACATCTACAAGGCGGCGGTGAGTGCCTGCCCGGTGCTGGGATGCTGGGGAGGAATGGGACGAGGAGGAGATGTTGGCAGCGGGGCGGCCGTTGGTTACGGGACGCCGGCGGGCGGCTCGGCTGGAGTCGCGTCCTCTCGTCTGCGTGCACCTCCCGGCGCTGAGGCGTTCCGAAGCTCAGCGAAGTGGAAGGGGCGGCTGCCGGCTGCGGTCACATCCCGGCAGAGCGGCGTTTGCCACAGAGCAAACGTGATTTGCACGGGTTGAAAGATGATTTGCACGGGTTCAACCTCACCCTCTTATTTCTGGAGCTTTAAAATCCTAAGCGCCGATGCATAAGTTCCCCCTTCCTCAGCTGAGTGTTTTTCGGCGAGACTTTTAAAGTCTCTCTGCTTTGGCGGCCGTTTCTGAACGGCCCCCTCCGCTCTGCCGCTGCTACCCCCTGCTGTCTGCTGCGCAGGAATCCGGGCTGGGAAGGAGGCTCTCTGGGAACGCTGAGCATCCCGGCAGCTGCACGCAGCGCCTGCCCTGCACACCCGGAGCGCTCTGGTCCATAATAAGCTCAGCGCATCATTTTGTAATTTAGACAGAGAGTGATATGCGGGTGTGATAAGGGTGAGAATAGAATCTGGACTGTGTGAATCGCTACTGTGTGCCCGGAGTTACAATACAGTGTAACAACTTTAGGGCGATTTTTTTTTTAACATTGAGTTGACCAGGTTGAAAAATACAGCCTACAATTGCAACTCCAAGAGGTTTAGAGGGAAAAAAGACATTGCTTGGTGAAACATAACCGAGGGAAGCAAGACGCTGCCGCCTCTCCCTGTGCCTTGGTCAGCCCTTACAGCAGTGACCCCCTCCCGGGATCCGGATAGCGTGTGAGGAGTGAGCTGGGCAGTGCGTGACAACGTGCTGAGTGCCCCGAGGAGCATGCAGAAGGGAGAAGAAAGTGCCCTGTAAAAGCAGTGAAAACCCAGCCCCTATAATTAAGCTTTTTAACCAGTGATGTTCCCTGGTGGAACAGCTCCTAGCCATACTGTTTAGTGACTTCATTCACAGATTAGGAAGAAAGCCTGGGGTGCCTTTCCACCCCGAAATGGGCAAAAATCCATGGTGAAGGCCATTTCTAGCTGAAGCCTGTGGATTTCAACCTAAATCTCCTCCATCGGATAACCCAAGCAGTGTACTTAACATGAGGAATCAGCTGGCAGGCTCTGACAGGGAGCTCCTGTTTTACTCCTTCTCCTTTTGCCAGTGTAAAATGGATAGCTTTTCCATGAGTCCGTTCCCCAGATTTTAACTGTAGGAAAACGTTTCTCTGGCTAATTAATTAATTAATATCTTAAACTTCCCCTGCCCGACTTCAAATGGAAATGTGGGATGAAGAAAGGAGCTGAAAAAGCAAAATCCTGTGGGCCGGGTGCCTGCCTTCCCAGAGCGCAGCAGGAGAAAGCCATTCCCAAGCAGGAGGCAGAGGAGAAAAAGGGAGAAAGCTGTGAACAGTGTCTGTGACCAGAGGGCACAAGAAACAGCTTGGGAGAAAGCTGTACAGTGAAAGCATCGCTGTGTGATTACATTCCATCCAGCACAGTTCCACATTTATAGTCCTGTAGAAAGCCAACATGCAGTAGTCAGAAAAGCTTTGGAGGTAAGGATTTGTTATTCGCTGCATTCATTTATGGCAGCAAACCTATGAGGGTATATACCAACGTTATATCCATGTTGAATTCCCTCAGTGCAGCTGCAGAACCCAGTGGGTTTTGGTCTCACCCACTCATGTCTAGATAAGGCTGTGCAAGCACAAAGCTATTTCAGGAGCATTTTTCAGCTCTGTTGAGCGGTGCTAAGAGTGTTGCCAGGGACAAGTGTCAGGCTAACAGGCTGCGGGGATGCATACCAAAAGCCTGGGAACAATCACAGGGCTCATCTTTATCGCCAGCACCTCTCTCGTCAGGGCTTATAAATAGCAAAAGCCGCCGAGGAGTCAGGTTACCCAAGGGGCCGTGGCCGTCGGCTGAGCTGCCCAAATGATGCCTGCGTAGGGCTTGGGGCTCTTCCTACTGCTCTTGCTTCTCACCTCAAAAAGGCTCCGCAGGGAGCTGGGTAATGCTCTCTTCCCAATTCCTGCTAAGATAAAGCACTTTTCCTGCCTCTTGCTGTACGCAGGAGGGATTTCCAGGTTTTTGGTTTGGTTTGGTTTGGTTTTGCCAAATCACAGCTTGTCAGGTGAAAAACCATCAGCCTCACCTCCAAGACAGAGTGCTGCTGGGTTGAGGGGTTGTGCTTCAACCCAAACAGGGTGGGAATGGTTGTGAGGGGTGTCAGAGGCAGTGTGGGAGGAACAAGACATTGTAATGGATGTTACTGAAGGGACGTGTGGATGCACCAGTGGGGTCACCACCTGCAGGCATGGACAAAGCCCATGGCATGGCGGTGCACTCCAAGAGGATCCGAAAGAAATGCAGTTCACAAGGTTCTGGTGGATTCCTCTTTGCTCTCCTCATCAATTTGCATTAATTCCTGCTAACTAATAAGCTCCTGCGGGTGGACGGTAGGACTGGGTAGATGAGCTGGACAGGACTTGGGAGCAGCCTGCCAGCTGGGTGGCTGCAGGGACCATTTCTTCCAGCTGCTCCCATCTGCCTCAGTTTGCTTCCACATTCCAGTGCCCAGGTTCAGGGAACAGTGGTGGCTGCAGCCTGCTCCTTGTGCCTGATAACCTGTCTGTGGCATGTCCTCATTTCATCCCAGGAGCCCATTTTGCTTGAGGTGCATATACAGACCAAAGAATTTACACAAATGCTGAGTATTTGGAGTGGAGTAAAACAGGCTGAAGGGAGTTGAGGCAGAACCTTTATAAGAATGAATTCTGATGGAGGTAGACAAGATCTTAATGCTTTCAGTAGTTTACTGAATCTAGGGCTGAAAACAACAGCTGGGAATGGTCTTGGCCATGGGGACAAGGACGTCCCTCCTCTGACTGGGTCCCAGCCTGTGAGAGAGCAGCTCTTGTAGGGTTAGCAATTAGCAGTGATGAGGAATTAAAATGAATTGTTCTGTCTTTCACTTACAGGTTGAGCAGTTGACAGAAGAACAAAAAAATGGTAGGTGCATCTTTAACCTGACACGGCAGCCTGAAGATGAACTCCCAGGGCTTTTGATGCACTGGGATCACATCACAGGCAGCTTCTGTGTCCCCTGGGTGTTCCCACAGGGCAAGCACCCAAGCTGGGGCTGCGGCATGGGACAGGACCCACACATCTCTCTACTCTCTTCACAGAGTTTAAGGCTGCCTTCGACATCTTTGTGCTGGGGGCAGAGGATGGCTGCATCAGCACCAAGGAGCTGGGGAAGGTGATGAGGATGCTGGGGCAGAACCCCACCCCTGAGGAGCTGCAGGAGATGATTGATGAGGTGGATGAGGATGGTGAGAGATTTTGGTTTCCTTATTTCAAGCCCTGTCCCGATGCGCAGTGCTCCCTGCTGCCCATGGGCCTCGGGAGGATCTATGCTGGGGACAGTGCCTGCTGAGAGCCGGGAGCTGGGGTTCTGACGGACACTGAATGCACCCCACACTTCACTGTGGCTCTTTTAGGAAGTTTCCAGGCTAGTGAACACTATAAAAGTTATTATGCCTGTTGTGACCACACTACTTGAAGCAATTTGGTAGCAACTGGAATTGTATAAATATCACAATTAGATTTCTATCAGCAGGAAAGTCTTTCACTGCTCTAACATATATGGAGATAAACACATATACTGATCAAATCAGCCTGCGCACAAAAACCACTGTGTGCAGGTTGAAGAGAAATACTGTACTAAGTGACTGGAAATATAAAAGCGGCCAAAAATCATGCAAAACCTTAGCGTCATTGAAAGCAACAGTACCACACTGCTGGTGCAAAAATAATGCGTGCTGGAGTTTTTATTATTAATGAGATGGACAGGTGCCTCCATGGTAGGAATTCACATTCATCAATGCTTCCAGTCCTGCATTACACCATGTTTGGTTTGCTAAGGCAAAATGACTGCAAAAGGTAAAAAAAAAAACAAAACAAAACAAAAAAAAAAACCAGTAATGAATTCAGGCCATGGCCTCAGTTGCTCGCTCCAGCCTCCAAGCTGCCTCCTACCACAGTCTGCACAGCCAGTTCTCTGTCCCTCAGGTCCTAGCAGGAACTTTGTCCTCTCACTTGGCTTTACCCCTGCACCCACTGTCTGATGGTGTTCATTCTGCACACAGGCAGTGGCACTGTGGACTTTGATGAGTTCCTTGTTATGATGGTCCGGTGTATGAAAGATGACAGCAAAGGAAAAACTGAAGAGGAACTCTCAGATCTCTTCAGGATGTTTGATAAGTAAGAACCATGGCCACAGTGTGGGTGATGGCCTCAGCTCACCTCCCCAGTGTGTGGGTCCCTTCCTAAGCTCTTCTGTCCTCTCACAGGAATGCTGATGGCTACATCGATCTTGAGGAACTGAAGATCATGCTACAGGCAACTGGAGAGACGATCACTGAGGATGACATAGAAGAACTGATGAAAGATGGGGACAAAAACAATGATGGCAGGATTGACTATGACGGTAGGAGTCTTTCTTGCCTGAAGTTTGGTTGTGAGTCCTTGAGCAGCTCCCATGGTTTCAGTTGTCTTTGGAGGCGGGTGTGAGCTTGTGCAGGCAGAGCTAGGCAATACGCCTGATCCCATCCTGGGTTTGTATGGAGCTGGGGAGGTTCTCAGGCTTGTAAAATGTTTGCAAGAACCTGGGCGCCCCTTAACTCTCCACTGACGCTGTACAGCAAGGTTTGTTTTCACTGAGACCTGCCTGTCTGCTTTTGCCACCTAAACACAAGCATCAGCACTGATGGGCTCTTATTTTGAACATAGTGCTGCCAAAATGATCTGCAGACCATTTCTGAGTGGAGTCTGTGGCCGGGGGTGACACTGGGCACTGGTGACATTTCCATTGGCGGGCATGAGGAGCTCTGGCCATGGCCAGAGGAGTGGTAGCCATCTGCCTGGCCTCTTGTGCATCAGTGAGATGGAAAAAGGGAAAGGGCCATGGAGAGCTGCCAAGCGCGTACTACGGCAGCTGTGAAAGCACTTCAGTGCCACCTAATAGCCCTCATCTCCAATGTCTCCCCATTGGCAGAGTTCCTGGAGTTCATGAAGGGAGTTGAATAAATCTGAGGCCAGATGGACAGCCCAAATCTCTGAAACCCCTTCTGCTCTGTGACTCAGCTCCTCGGTCCTGTCCCCTGGCTGCCAGCATGAAGACTGAGCACTGAGAAGGGTGGCCATAGGGAAAATAAAGTGCGTTGCTATCAAGTGCCTCTGGTAGTTTTTCCTTGGCAGTTAGGTGAGCACTGCGCCTTGGCCATAGGCTCACAACCAGAGGGGACACTCCTCGTGGCTGTGGGTGCCTGCCAGGGAGTCACCATTTTGCAGTGCCACCACGTTGTGGTGCCCCACTGATCACACCATGGTGAGGGCAGCAGGGGTCTGCATTGGTGCCTGCTGGTTTAACTGAAGTGCTGGCAACATTTTAGTGATGAAACATGAACAACCACTTATTCCATTGCTAAAACCCTGGGAAAGGAAATCTCGTTTCCTCCCTGACATTACCACAACTGTCCCAAAGACATCCTTCCCCTCTTCCTCATCCTGATGGCCACTCGGTGATACATACTGAAGGAAAACTTCTACTTTATTTGGAAACACCTCTTTCTTGTCTCACTCTGTGTGGAGGGAGGCAGGTGGGCCTGTGAGGGAGCAACACTGTAGCACTCACACCAAACCGGAATCCCAACATTTCTCCCTTAGAAATCACATCTGTTTGGGCCCCAAGGGTCCTGAGCAGGGCATGACCCTGATACAGTCTCAACAGCCTCATTCAGGGTGGCAGCGGGGTCAGAAGGACAAGCGGTGCTGTCTCTGATGCCTTGGGCACCGTCTTCTCTCTCTTCAAGGAAGTGCGGCATTCCTATGGTATTAGCAGCTCCCCCTGCACATAGCTGCCTCCTCCCATCGAATTACATCCCAGCACGGCTCACACATTGTGTTCATGTTGCTAAAATCAAATGTTTACTCAAGCAAAATAAATATTGGCAGGACACAGCACCAGGCTGCTCCTGTGCGAGCCCTGCAGGTTCTGCCCTTGACCCCAGGGCAGGTGTCACCATCTTCCTTCCTTTTGCCTCTCCTCCTAAAATACATCTTCCCAGTGGAAAAAAACCAACAACACGAAAACACAGAACACCACAATGAGCAGCTGTAGCTTTGTCTTAACACATGCCATCATCTCTAGCAGTAGTGAAATATTATTAATTCACACCAAACAGGCTTGAGGTTAAAGCAGCTTAAGTGAGGGTGTGAGAGGGGTTGTGTTTTTCCTCTGACAAGGAGCAACAAATGTTTTGCCCAAGCAGAGCTTGTAACATCAGGGGAAACGAAGAAATGAGCTAGGGCAGCAGATCTTCCTTACAACCCAGGATATTTTAGGAACATCTTTAATGCATACATCTGGAAAACAGAGAAGGCCTCCCTGAAGGTCCTGAGCCCTCGGTGCCATGGCTCCTGGGCAAGACACAGCCCAGTGCAGAGCAAGAAGCCTGTGCTCTGTGCCCCTTCAGTGCTACTACCTGAAGGCAATAGTCATGTCTGCCTTCCAACCCCAGATGGAGTCACACCTGTATTTGAGCCACCTTTAGAAAGGCTCAGGGAAGGGGCAATGGCTCTCTGCCTCCCTTCTGGGCCCACCCCCAAGTTTCTGCTGATTCAGCAGAACTGAAGATGCACCGGAAGCCAACAGAGGTGCAGAAAGGTGTGGGGTTGAACATCATGGTAGGAAGTGCTGCTGTTACTGTCTTGTCTCCAGTGAGCTTGCTGCCTTGATACCTTGAAGGTCTTCTCCAATTGGATGATTCCACAGCTGTCATTTTCCACCTCCCGAGCAGCACAAGTCCCTTCACAAGTCCCACTGAGGCCTCCTGCATCTGAGGAAACATTTGGAATGTTTTATCCACACCTGGAAATCTGCACAAGAGGTGCAGACAACTGGGCTTCAGCCACACATAACCACAGCAATGCTGCAGTTGTAAAATTCAGCCTTTTTCTTTCTGAGCAGCCCAACGAGGTGGCAGGAAATTTCCCCACAGCCACTCAGCCAACAGGCAACCCACGCTCATACCACATCTCAGCAGGCACCACTGACAGCCCCATCACCTTCTTTTGTCCCAGCCAAATCCCAGTGCTCAACATGGATATCTCCAAGACATTTACTACCACTTAGAAATAGGCTTTGGCTCAGTGAATTATGAACATGAGAGGAAATAAGGAACTTCCCCAGCTTAACCTCTCCCCCCTTTTCGCCAAATTGGTGGTCCTGGAGGGAGGCTTGGACATTAATATGAGACCAAGGAAAAGTATGGCTTTGAAGGCTGAGAGGAGCCATCCAGCCATCTCTCAGCACTCTGCCCTTGGTTCAAGAGTGCCAGGAGTATGGGCACAGGCAGCAGCCGCACACAACAACCTCACTGCCCCTCTCTTTTCCCTGAGAGCAAAACAGGGATAACAGTGGTGGGAGAGGAACAGGACCAGAGCACTGCTGCAGCTGAAACTTGTTCCTCCAAGAGCAGAAATTCTGGGGAATATTTGGGCCTTTCCAGTCCTTAGAGCAGAGCACCAATAAATCAGCACACTCAGTGTAAAGTCAGAAAAACTGCTGCAAGACCAATTTGTCTTAACATGCTGACTGTCATCCAAGAGCAAGCCAGTAAATGCCATGGGGTGGGGTGGTGTGGGTAGATTTCACTGTTGGCTAAAGCACAGGAACAACTGCATTAGGAATTTAACACAACACGATAGACAGCCAAGCAGCTTAGATGGCTGACAACCTGTAGCTGGTATGCAGTCAGCCCTGTTAAAGCCTCCACACAGGAGATGTGCCTGGATATGTGCTAAGAAGAAAACTCAGAACCCCATGCATGTATGTAACTCATAAATTTGCAGTTTCCCCTAGATGTTGTACCTCTGGTGCCAGAGGGCTTTAAGGAACGTGTCACATTCACAAGCACTGCTTGAAGAAATAAAGCCATCAAAACATCCATTTTTTATTTCTTTCTCCTAATCAGACAAAAGCCATTCTGTAAAACAGCCCAGGTATCTGTATGCTCTTACTCTGTACTGCCCAGATGAGACACAGAGCTGTGCTGCCATGTGACTGTAACGTGTGCCACAGGACGCAGCCGCAGTTCTTGGGTGACTTGCTCTGCTTGCTTTTGGTGGCAGCAGATTTAATTTCTACAATAGTTTGAAACAAGTTTGCCACCAGGGCAACAGAAATGAGCTAATCTACGCCAGATACACATTTCACTGTGCCGAATCCACTGTTGTGAAGGAACGCCTGTGGCAGTTCTGAAACTTGGGCAAAGCAGAACTCAAGTTCTGTTCATGCATTCTTTGCTGGAGCATGCTATTGAAAGGTGGTGGAGGGGTCAGAACAATGTGCATTCAGACCTTTTCGTTTTCACAGAAAACATCAACATCTCTGGTAATCACTGCGTCCCACCAGAGCATTTCCCACTGCTTTGAGCTCTCCTTCCCATTTCTGTACTCTGCACTTTCAGTGCAATTGCTCACCTCTGCAAAACGAGCTGGTCAGTGTTCGGTTACATGCCCTTTGCATCCTACCTTTTTTCTCTGTAGGGAAAACAGGAGCCAACCTAGAACTTAATACCGAGTCCTCTTCATTGCAAAGGGGAGAAATCATCATCAGCAAGTATAAAATGTATAACCTGACATGTGTCAGTGGCTAAGCAGAGGCTCCCTCAAAAACATCACCTTCCGATGGGATACCAAGGACTTAGTCATGCGGGTTTTGAAGTTTTTAAACATCAAAGATGACAGAGCTCTGCATAATGGGAATAGTTTCAAGTGGTCTGCAGCTGCCAGTTCCATCTCCTGGGCTCTGCAGATGCAGTCCTCCCAAAAAGGACTGTCAACCTCCCTTAACCAACAGAAAGCAGGACAGAATTCATGATTGCACACACAAATGAAAGTGCAGGAATACCCACAGTAGGGCCATGCCAGCACAGGTACCCATTCACAGCTTTCCCTTCTGTGCTGGCACAACATCCTCAAGGAAGAGAAGGAGGAAACCAAATCGTTATGGGGTTATAAACTGCCAGTATCCAGGCAGTGTCCTGCAGGACCACCACGTATGCAGGGAAATCATGGAGAGGTGCAGATGACAACAAACCTGACACCAAGCTGCTGTGGAAGCTCACAGACTCCTGCCTTTTGCTACACAATGATGCCTGGATTAAGGTTACATTCCTCTCTGCTGCATTTTGTCACGCAGACGCTATTTTGGTCAGAAAGTCAGCAATCCCATATTTGGGAAGCTGTCCTACTGAAGGGCAACATGAAGGGCGGCATGAAAAGGCTGCTTCAAGGCAGGCCTGGGAAAACGTGGAGCCACTGGCAGACCGTTTTCCATTTTCTGCTTCTCATTTCCCTTTCTCAGCCCAAGCCTTGTCCCTCTTCCCTCAAACGTCCTGTGGGTAAGATGCTCTCACAACACAAGCCCTCTGGGGGAAGAGGCATAGAGGAGTTAAAGTCTCTCTTCCCTGACAGAAACACCTTAATGCAAAATCCATAACGTAGAACTCAAAGCAGAATGAAGATTTGCAGACACACAGGTGAAGGTGCAGCAAAACTAACGCCAAGCCCCCTCTTCAAGGTTTGTGCTTTCTTTTACTACTGTCACCATACAGCCCTGCAGCACACTGACCTTCATTTAGGCAGCTGGACCAGCCACTCCACCTCCTCCAGCACCAGCAGCATCCCAAGGTGATATGCATATTGATTGGAACCACAACTACATAGCCATGCTTTCGTCTGACAAGCTCACTGCATTAAGGAAGGCAGCTACCATGCAATTCAGAGACCTCTGATCTCAGTTACCACCAGTGCCACCAGGATTTAAACACTGTAGAGTTGTGTCTAGATAATGTAGCCAGCTGCCAAAAAACTTTGCAAGGATGATTGTCATCTCCAGGATCCTCTTCTCAGACAAGCAGAGGCTTTTGACTCATTTGAAGGCTGGTTCCTGCTGCCTTTTTGTTTTAAAGATTTAAAAGATTTTATCCAGTGATATGTACCTCACGACTGCTTTCTCCAAACATGACTACACTACCCTCCCTACCAGCATGCTGCTCTTGCACAGAAATTAAGTTCTTCAGGCTGAGAAACTTCAACCTCAAGAAGAGTCCAAGAGATGAACACAGCAGGATTCATGCAGATTGAGGCTGATCATCTCTCTAGCTGCAAGGACACCCCTGCAGTTGCAATAAATCTGTGTTGGTTAGCCTAAGGCTTGACCAGTAAAATAATAATAATAATAGGATATATATAGATAGATAGATAAAAGTCATTTGTAAACTGAGAAAAGTCTTGTAGAAGTGCTTTGGGTCACAAAGAATTCAAAATACTTATTTCAATGGAGTATTTCGTTATAATAACTGGCTAAGGTGTGTCTGTATATATATGTATAT